>CM069443.1:10864351-11085170 GCA_035610835.1 Ophiura sarsii
TGTAGACCCATATATGTACATGTATGTCTAAGGGTTTCTAGTTAATCTTATGGTTAAATGGGTTGAATTCCACGATTCCGGGGTTGAATTTATCGAATTGAATTCAGGTTGATATTGAGCCCAGAAAAAACGTCGTCAAGACGTCAACGATGTGCTCAAATCTGACCCATTGCTAAGGGCTAGTGTCAATAACAGGACCCATGTCTAAGGATTTTTCAGTTGAAAAGCCTACCCATGGCTAAGGATGTCTCATGAAAAAACGACCCACTGGAGCGGCACGTCCCCGTATGCCTTACATACGTGAGTACCCCCTCCCCACCCCCCCCCCCCCCCCCCCCCCCCCCCCGGGCAATCTTGACATACGATATAAAAGGCTAAATCTTGAAAAGTTGACCATGTATCATGTGGGTTGTGCTTATTTCCTCAGTTGAAGTCAACTCACTGTGCTAATATCTGAGCCAAGAAGGGGATTTACATGGCTGAATGATCATGAATTGATTACACATTACAGTATTATTCGCTCAACCACAGGTGCTTTTCCATTCGTAAGAAGCAATTCATAAACTTTTGTGACTTTTGAGAAGGGCAGTTCTTGTCTTCCATTTGAGCTCATTCAGCAAGTCATGTGCATCTTTCATTTTCAAACAACACTTAGGAAACAGACATAGGATTATTTCTAATTAAGTTTTATGAGGACATTTCTTTTGAATTTCTATGCAACCATTTCAGAAGTTTTGTATGAGTTACTTCCTGATGATTGTTTGTATGGTAAAAAGTTACAAATTTACAAGCGCACATTTCAGGGAGGTCTGTGTTAACTTGTGTATTATCAGTATGATAGATTGGTTGTTTTCATTGAGGAGATTGTATTATGCCCACAGTTTCCAGGAATGTCAAGTGCCAGGACCAGGACTCATTTCATCTCACTACATTTTGAACTTGGTTCTACCGTGTTTAATGTATGTGTACTGTATAAATAAATAAATGTATCATTTCAAATAAGGTTGCACTGTATCATTTGTTGTTGCTATAAAGGCTAAAAATGGTAAGTTTGTGCAACAGTTCCGTAACTATCTTGAACGAAAGAAGGGGGGGGGGGGTCACATCCAAAATCAGAAGTGCAAAAGGCAAAGTTTCCCCTTCAAATTTAAAGGGATACCAAACATTTTCTGGCATTAAAAACAAAAAACAATAACTAAAACTTCATCAGGAGACCATCTGGTAGTGAAATCTTTTTTAATGCACCCCTCCACTTCTAGTCGACTTTGTATACCTTGTATAATTTCACTGTCACACAATCGAACAACACCCTCTGATACTTCCTATCCGAGAACCGACCGACAAGGTCTACCGACATTGGATTTATCAAAGAACTGCGCTTTAAGCACACTAGGGATTACTAGGGACGATGCTTTTTATGCGTCACGATAGTTATCGTAAAAAATGATCAAATTATTTGTCTCTGTTCGGACGTATAAAGGTTTTTTATTACACGATATTGAAAGATAGGAAATTGCATGGAAATAGTCACATATGCGGAAATGTAGCTATATCTTTGAGGGAAATATTTTGGGCGAGGACCAATGTCAAAGATTACTCCTAAAGTGTGATTTTAGACCGAAACGGCGGCAATACAGTGCAAGAAAATCGACATTTTGAATTTATCAAAGTGAGCAAGATTCTTCTTTATGCGAAGACGTATATAAATATATACTTCGTATTTATCGTGTCTGCCATTGGTCAATTTTGAACCCCACGCAAACAAATTTCTCATTACGTATGCATCCATTTTGTGGATGTAGCATAGTGTAACAGTATACGGAGGTCGAAAGGTCAAATCCAATGCAAGTAGATCGTGTATTGATCGGTTCTCGAATGGGAGCGGCCTTCGCAAGGCGAAGTATCAGAGGGTGTTGTTCGATTGTGTGACAGTAAAATACACGGTATACAAAGAAGACTACTCCACTTCCAAGTCTTCCGGCCCCCATCACCTAAGAACAGGCCCGTAACTAGGAGGGGGGGGAGGGGGGCGGACCCAGCGGACCCCCCCCCCCCCCCCCAAAAAAAAAAAATCTGAAAAAAAAATCCTTTTTGTACCAATGTACCTTTTTTTTGGTACCAATGTACCTTTTTTTTTGTTCAAATGTACCTTTTTTTTGTACCGATGTACCCTTTTTTTGTGTAAAGCATTTTTTCGGGCCGTTTTGGACTAAAACATGTCCCAACCCCCTCCCCCCCCGCTCTCAAAATTGTCTGAGATGACTAAACAAAAATTGGGGGCAACCTTTTACGATTTTTTGGGTACCAATGTACCTTTTCCAGAAAATATGCCCCCCCCCCCCCCTAAAAAAAAATCCTGCTTACGGGCCTGCCTAAGAAAGTATTTGTCCAACAGCCCTACAGGCTACATTACATGTACAAGTACCTTTATGTTACAGCAGGATCATATGATGTTTTTGGTCATCTTTGTTATTTTGTATTAATTATGAAGTTTTCAGTGATAAAAAATATGTATACAGTACTGTACATGTATTTTAAAAATGATATGTCATGTTCGATATTGTGTGTTTACTCCTGTTTGCAGGGCATTGGTCGGGGCACCAAAGGCGCAAACAACACAACCAGACGTAGATAAAGGAGGAGCGGTTTATAAGTGTCCTGTTGAGCCACTTACAAGTCCAGGGCCTTGTGAACAAATACCATTTGATTTAACAGGTAGGCAACAACAAAAAAGCAGAGAAAAGACATGTTTTTGATTGATTGTGGGATGGGGCAAGATGAGGATTGAAAATACTCCAAATTTGTAAAACGGTCCCAGTTTTGAAAATAACTGGTTTGGGGAAAAATATAATAATATTGGCACACTAATGGTAAAACTCAAAAAAGGGCAGGATTGTAAATTTAAGGGGAACAAAATCATACCAACAATATTTTTACAAAACTGTAAAACACTATAATTTCGCAGATACTTGATTTTGTGAATTACCACTATTTTAGCGGGCATTTAATTTTGCGGATCTGGGATAGTACAATGTACTTTCAATGCAAAATTGTCAGTTTCGCGGGTATTTAATTTCCCGAATCCACATCCCTCAAATTCGCAAAGTTAAGTGGGTTTACACTTAAGTATGAACTCTTGTATTTTTTAAATATTTGTGTACACAGATTTTTGTCTCAAAGCTCTTCAGTTTTTCAAAACCTAATGCGGAATGCATTTTTTTTTTAGTTTAAAAAACACAAAAACAAGGTATTTACAAAAAACTGGTCAACATCCTAAAATGAATTAACAGACGACACAAAGGAAATATGAAAAAGAAGATTTAGACAGTGTTATGATGTATTTTAACAAAAACTCTTTGTTTTAATGCTGGGCCCACTTTTCTCTCTGAAACCCTCCATTGTCTGACTCATTTATTCTATCCCATGAGGCCCCACCTGTGTATCTCAACATTTGATGAGGTCGGGTTGAAAATTAACCCGACTAAAAAAACTAAGAATGTTTTAAGGTAATTTATATGGACATGCAATAGAACAATAAGTACTGTAAATGGTCCCAAATTTGTCCAGATTAAACGTTATCTCTTGAGACATTTTATTTGTTCCCACAATATAATGAGATCTACCAGTGACCCTTGCCATGAAACGACCTCGTGTGCCGGCCAGACCGCACGTGCATGTGTTGCATAATACCATTACGACTGTTTCAAGTCCTTATATTACAGCGGTTTATGTTGGCGTATGATAGTAACAGCATGGTCACAGCGAGATCGCGCGCGACAAGATTAGATTGGCATAGGACCGCTGTACTGGTATCAAATGAATGGAGGTAGACAAGAGGTGTGTGGTGGGGGGAGAAAATAAGGACTTGATTTCAAGTCTATAATCAATATAGTAAACACGACGAATGTCGCAGATTTGGCAAAACTCTATCATTTGTTTTATATTATTTAAACCATTTCTCCACAATTGTAACAACATAATTATGTGTTCATATTTTCATATCCAGATCTAATATACATTTTAAAGACATCTGTGTACAAATACTGATTCAAGATACATGAAAGCAATTCATAGACTCTACCACAAGGCCTGAATCTGAATTCAAATGTCAACATCCAAGGATGTTGACAAAAATTATAAATATAAAATATTGAAATCCTTGAAAAAGTGACCTTTTGTATTTAAAATGATGTGATCAATGAAAATCTGAAAAATCAGAGAAACTTACAGATTTTTTGTTGTTGAAAAAAATAAAAAATAAATGTTTGTTTAACGCGCACCAATTAACTAACGCGTTCGGGAGCTTTGAGAAGAAGGATTTTTTGGATATAGCTTAACCACATTTATAATGCAATATTACGGTCTTCAGTGAAATAGGTCCTGATAGACTGTAATTTTGAAGACCTTCAAGTGTAATGGACAGTGACATTAACATGATCTGTTTGATTTTGTTTAATAATATTGGCTTCCTATTATTCATGCACTTTCCCGCACCAGTTTGTCTAATTACAAAAATTGCTGTTCGAGGTGGTATCTCTCCTTTACCAACCCTAATTGAATGATTGAGTCTGTGGACTGATTCATTCCCGACGCTGCAGTTTCTGACTTGTTTTTTGTATTGATGACTTATGTTCACGTGTTTCACTGGGGGAATCGACGAACGGTTGCTTGAGTCAGAATGAAATTGACTTGAATTATGCAATTTGTATCGTAGTGTATTGTGTTCGTACATGTAGCAGGTTCTCAAGGTTACTGAAATTATGCAGATCTTTGTACAGTACAGAGAGAAAGACGTCTCAATATTTAGTAATAAAATCGATAAAAGCTGTAGGAGGAGGAGATAAAAAGCTGTCGTATAAAATAAAAAGTGACTTATTATTTTGAGACATTGGTGGGGGGGGGGGGGGGGGAATAAAAGGCCCGGCCATCCCCAAGAAAAAAAGGCTACGAGATCCAAGATTAAAAATAGTTTGAATTTTGTATATTGGCAGCACAATGACTTGATGGTTCCAGGACCTTCATCGTATTGACAGGCTTGGTCGGTAACGATGTTGTTTTCATGATTTGTACTGCAAAACATCCATCGTTATCAGGCATCAACGCTGTATGCCACACGTGGAAAGCATTTGTCGCAAGTTATTTTCAGTCAATGATATATCATCTTAGCCTGGCCTATGCACATCAATGCGGAAAAGCTTGAAGCTTTTTAATATGATTATAAATGCTACTATGGATGACACATCTGAGATCACTTTTGAATGGAATGGATTATTTTGATATGTATTTATTTCATAAACTTTCAAAAACGCTTCCATTTTAACACTGTCATAATTCTTTTTCAGTCAAAATTTAATAAAATTAATTCATTAAATATTGTCTGTTTTAATTTTTTGTTGTCAATTTTACTTTATTTCACTATATGTGACGTGATCAAGCGTAATGAGTCACATGTCGGCAGTTTTGAATGTTGATATTTGTCCATCATTTAAAAGCAGCTGAAAAATGCTACAGTATGGTCCAAACCCCACTAAAATTGAACTTCTAGTTTTAAGTTACAAACAGTTAACCAACTGAGAAAACAAAGTAAAACATAAGAATTTGTCACATTTTTTTACCTGTAACTCAAAATCAATATTCCTTCCTGACATACAACTCATTCCGCTTGATCGCATCACATAAATAGTTTGGTATGGATGGATTTATAAATTGTTACTATTTATATGTAGACAGAATTCTCTGTGACCATACCAATGACTAAATCCGGGCCTCTATTCGTAGCAGAAGGGGGCGTCCGTTACGATTAATTGCTAGCTAAGGACGGAAAGCGTATTGATGGTGATACCAATGACTCTCTGTATGTTTATTTATGTTTTAAAGCAATAGCCACATTTTCCCCCAAAGAGGTCATAATTATTCTTGGAGGTTTTTCATTTGAATACAAAGCATATCAAAACTACACCTTTACCTTAGGCGACGAACACACACCCTGTTTTACAGGCGGACAGTCCTGTCATGTAGGGTCGGTCGGTCGGTCGGGCGTTTTTGTTTTTTTGTTACCCAAAATGTCACCAAAATCTGCAAAAATCAGGATATTTGTGGACAATTTTTTTGCACATTTTCCACCCCCAAAACGGCTGATTTTACATGATTTGAGAAAAATGTATCTATTTTTTTAAAAATCCGTGGCACGGGCGAACTGATCTTTCCCCCCAAATTTGACCATTTTTTCTCCGCTGATAGTTAAATTGTCAAAAACAAGCTTCAGAGAGTTACTGTTATAAAGAAACACCTTACTTTGTGTTCTACCCTAACCTACAAATAACCTTACCAGAGACCACATAAGGCCACAGTAAATAGAAGTTGTACCATCTCGTGGCACTATCCGGCAAGCTGCAAATGGTCTCAGACCTTTTAAACATGTTTCTAAAGGGAGTTAGGGTTAACAAGGAGGTTAATGGATGACCTATCAAAGACATGTATTTTTTTATTGATACGGCCCTGTTTTAACGTCAGGATTAAAATTAAATTGTCTCTTAATTCGTATCGAATGAATTCTTGCTGGAGAACACTTAAATACGCACACATTGTATTGAGCTGGATACAGACTTCGTAGTATGTAAATATATGTGATGAATTTATGGGGAACACATTACTAATTACACTTTAAAATAACATGTGGTATTATCGTTAGCCAATTATTTTATTTTTTCTGTTGCTATCCGCTTGCGTATGAAGCCAGAGGAAATTTATAGGAAAATAGCAATTAGATTTACTACTGTACACTGTACACGTACATGTAGGCCTACATGTATTATGAAATTTATTAATTAGTTTTTGGGCACGTTGCGCTTTCTTGGCGTTGAGGGCGCCAAGACGGAGTAAATCTAATCCCCTTACCAAAATAAACCTGAGTACTTTTCTCCCATATACTTAAGCCTCTCTCCTCTCCTCCACCATCCAATATTGTGGTGTCATTTATTTATAGTAAACAAATGGTGTTAAACATGATATGTGTATTTTGGTAACAGATGCGCCTGGTTGCGTAGTCTCCTTTATAGTCTTAAGAAATCTCACCTATCCCACAATGCATTTCTTCCATTTTGATGTTCTGTACTACTATTCCAATGCAACATCCATTGACCAAGACAAAAGATGACTCAATGATCAGAGAGAACTGTCATATCTGCCTAATAAATCTCATTTTTGACTATATCAATTATCAACCCATGTTTAGCCAGTTTATCGCAACATGAGAACTATTATAATTGTACTGTACGACAGAACAAATTTTACAATGTGTACAGTCACAGCAAAGGATGCAGTTGTCTCTTTAAAAAAATAGAGATCTTAATAGTAATACCAACTATGAATGCTTCAAAGTGACACGTTTGTTGTCAAGATTTAATACTCTGCTTTCTGATTTTATAGAGAGAAATTTCTGGAAAATGTTAAATTACTTCTTTGTTTTTCCATGCCTAATTCCATCAATTTCAAAATGCATTTTACCGAAACTGCACCCCTTTGCTGTGACGTCACTACACATACATGTATCAAGAAAAACGGGAGTGTCATAATCTGTCATGCTGAAATGAGGCAATATAGGCCTACTGTAAAAGCTGACATTTTCGCGGAGGTTTTATTTTCGTGCTTTTCGCGCAAATTTGTTTTCCGCAAAATTTAAAAACACGCGAGAATATTGTTTTCAACATTCATGCAGTGCATCCAGAAGTTCGCCCGCGAAAGATAAAATTAGCGAAATGTCTATGATATAAAAATGCGCGAAAATATCTTTACGCGAAAATATTGGCTTTTACAATATCTAAAAGTAAATATTGTTTTTTACAGTATCTGAGTGTATCATGTTGCATTGGATTATGGGAAGAGTATGATATTTCCTGTGCATTTCACAAAATCTACCCTTGCCAGTGCATGTGGGACATATTCTTGATATCATAATGTTCATACTTCGGAGTTCCCGTCCACGTTAGTGATCAAAACGGTTTCACACAAATAAATAAACACACTCGAGATACCCTTCTTCTATTGTATTGGCATTCAAAACATTATAAAGAAACATAATCAATGATCATCATTAATTTTAATTATATTTATAGATTGAAAATAAATTGGTGCAAAGCATTAGTTGATGAGAACAAATAGCCATTATGGGATTTATTTCTCACCAACACTCTTCATCCATTGGCCCTAATAAGTTGAAAGAGATGAATGATGTGATATTCAGCTGGCCTTGTTTGGGTAAGATGGGCCTGTGATGATGAAAATGAGGTAAGGGCAAATATGTTTACAGTTCAATAAAAAGTAATTACTGTTCTTATATATCAATTTTTTATCATAATCATTATCGTTTAAAGATACTTTAAGTTTAACACAGTTTATGCTCGCATACAGGCTTCAGGCATGCATAGCAATCTGTTCGTTTTCTTCTATTTATATCAATTTTCACAAATGAGAGATTTTTCTTTTGAAAGTAGAATAGAAAGAGAAAAAAAATATATGAAATGATTTATAAATTAATGAATTAGTCAATAATAAATAAACTTATAAAGACATTTTGACATTATTTAAATATATTGATATATCTTGAACAATTTACCAGTACCAATTTTTGATTCATAATTGATGGAACGGTGACATTTTTAAAAGCCCTGAAAATGGGAGTAAATATATTGTAATGAATGTTCAATTCATAAATTGGAAATAATACTAGCACTGATACAATACAAGTACTACAATGTATCTGTATATTGTCAACTATAAAGCCAATTAAGTACATGTATGAACCAGGCGGAACCTATCAAAATGTAATGATGATCACCATACGTTATGTGATGGTTCTCAAGTTCATCTATTGATTCAATCATATATGTTGCATATCATCGTTAGGAATCAATGCTTACTGACCGTAAAACATAAACTTATGAACTTTTGATGTTGTGTACATTCCAAGAAATTTTAGAAATAGTATCACGTGAATGTGAGTGGGGATACTTAAACATATATCTGTTTACAAATTATTTATTTTGCTTTTCCGTTACGAATATTACAGTTTATTTAAGCTCAATGTCCAAATTAATTATTTATTTTAATTGATGCAAAACAATATAGCCTCTATTTTCGTTTGATCCCACTGGGATTAACCCCTTGGGTCTACCTGTCTATCTTACAGTAGTTCTGATTGGTTTATTACAATATGTACTCATATGAATAGCCAATTCAAATGCAGCTTGTAAAATCTTTATCAGGGATACAATTATTCTAACAATGTCTCTCATTGGTGCAATAAATGATGTATCCATCTTTTTAACCAATCGGCCGGTAGTTCTCACTGGGATTAACGGATCATGCTCATGTACTACAGTGTGTCCCAGATAACCTGCAACTTATTTTGAAGGAGCTCAATTTTTACTTTTAACTTAATGGATTACAATCCTGTTTGCACATTCTCTACTTTTTATTTATGACATAAAATCCAAAATGTCACAATCGATTTTCCATTTACGCATGTTCAACGAGAGGTATGTCAGACACACATTTAACTGATTTCACGCAAATCGCCGGTGTTGCAGCTGTGCACTCGATATCGTTTGACCAACAGCAACGCTCCCGTTCATCCCATTTGATTTGTAAATAAATAATATTGTTTATGTGCACTATTGAACAATAAATATGTATTTTATTACTATTATTACTATTTAAATATTTTCAAAATTCAAGATAATGATGCAAAAGTCTAATGAGTTGTAACACCAAAAGAACATATGTTACAGAATGGCTTGATACACACAATTAACGATTTAAACAAGCGCTTTTTATATTTTATAAAACTTTACTGGTTTACTTTGGTAAATTTAAAAGAAAATACTGGATGTTGCTAGCTACTTCATCATTAATATTAAAACTGAAATTTGGATGAGCAGTCTTTTTACGGTTCATATTGAGTCATAAGGCTGCGTAGCAATGTAGTGGTATAATTTCCTGTCAAATCTGATGAACTGGTATCTCCGAGATCACACATGATTTTAAAACCAATTAAACAATATTCACAATTGAATTAGGGAGATTTTAAGGCTTTCAGAATGTATAAACATGATTGCAATCCATGGTGAGCAAGTGAAACTAAAACGCCATAAATATTAGTTGCAAGTTTGTGTGGTGAACTGGGCTGAACAGTATAAAATAACCATCATTTCCTGCCAAATCAGTTGAACAGGTTTTTCGACATACCTTTCTTTTAGGCTAAATTAAAAAAATCATTTGTCTCAAAGCTCCTGCACGCGTTAGTTTATTGATGCGCATTAGAAAAACAAAAATCTTAAAAAATCTTCTTCTTTTTTTTTTCTTCTTTTTTTTTCTCAAAAAAACCAAACAAACCAAAATTTCACAGATTTTTCAGATTTTCTTTGATCACATCATTTTAAATACAAAAGGTCTCTTTTACAAGGATTTCATTATTTCATATTTTATTTTTATTTTTATTTTTAAAAACCGCATTCCGCATTAGGTTTTGAAAAACTGAAGAGCTTTGAGACAAAAGATTTTTTAAATTTAGCCTTATACATGCGCATAATTTGAAAACAGATGAACCAATCTTAATTAACATTTCACCACATTAATGTGAAGATCCTAAGGTTTACATTATTGAAATACATGGCTTAAAAGTCAAATTAGAGCTCTGTCAAAATATATAAATTTAGAACGTTTTCTGAGACACACTGCATCAATATGGTATTTAGATAGCAATGTATCAAGCACTTACTACTGCATTGATGGAGTCTGAAATTAGTATTTAGAAAAGAATATAAACAGGCTTCAGAGTATACAAATTAAGTGCTTAGGGGTATTAATCAATAATTCAATTGTTGATTGCCAATGCCAACCAATTACGATATTGTCTGGCTGATAAATGGATAGATAACAGCAACAGCAGCAGTAGAAAATCACAAAATAATAGGAATGTTGGTCTTACCTACAAATCAAATTAATGTTTTGATATTATTTATAAATGGAAGGGCCTTTGTATGGTGATTATAATATTAGTTGAATCCGTCACCCCTAACGAACATCGTCCCAATTATATTTCCTAGAAAGTTATGATGAACAGGCTCTATCATTATTACAAATATGCCATATTTTAATTTGCATTTGCCAGGCAAGGATATGGAAAATGATTTTACCATATAATCGTGCAAGCGAGCACAATGTATAGTGTAAGTACAACAATCTTTCTATGAAATAAACAGTGTGATACGTGCAGAAGATTGTTTTACCAGATAGAAAATGTGTAATCAATTTTGGGCATCCAAGTTTTATGCGTCATGAATGTGAATTGTCTAATGTGAATTTTAGTCCTAGACCTAATCAAAATACCAAAATGGCGCATTGATGATGGTATGCAATGCAAGTACAATGTAAATGTAAGCTGATGGGATTTGATGAGATGAGTAAAACTAAACCATATGCAGCTATCCATCTTCCCTCTGTTTAGCTTCTGCCCAGTGGCGTACCCAGCTTTTGAAAACTAAAACTGGGGGGGGGGGGGGGGTACGACCATAGTTGTACCGGCGAAAGGCATGATGTACGACTCCCAAAAAAAATCATCGTTAAACTTGCACACATTTTTCACCGTCAGCTGCTGAAATCTTGATAAGTGGGGGGGGGGGGAGGTAGCGATGAAGTTATCCACATAACCGGCAGAAAAAAATTGCATGGTCAAAATCGCAAATCTACCGACGGAGGGTCGTTTTTACCGACAGGGTTATTTCGGGGGGGGGGGGGGGGGGGGGCACTGGACCCCTGGGTACGCCACTGCTTCTGCCCCATTTTTAGTACTTTTATTTATTTCATAATATTCCCAAGTGCCTACCATGGCTTATTATATTGCATTGCTTTTGTATCTTTTCCCACAATAAAAATATATAAAGCAATCAATAAAAGTGTTAGAAATGGAATGGATGCATGGACAATGTTACTGTTATGCTTGATCACATAATATGACCAGCTCCTGCAAAACCAGACATAAGTTACCAGAACACTTATGGAAATACAGCTCAATAAAAAACAAAGAAATTTTCAAGAGAAATATTGATTTTTCATGGACAAAAGTTTGAGTTATATAATGACAATTTAATTATTACCCTATTAAAATCTGGGGTACATTTACCCTAAACCCAAGGTTTTTTGTGTCTCTTCTTTAAAAAAAGAAAGAAGAAGATATCATGAAGAAAAAATTGGCTAAATATTGACATAAATGGGGGACTTGCTAGGGGTTTGGGTCAAATCGGAGTTGCTGGGAAGAATACAATACAAGTTGTGGGCTTGTTTTGTTGATTCTGTCTTTTCTAGCTGTTGGTAGCAAATTCTCACTCAGCTCAGCAGTATTACATTCACTGACTTCACTTGCTAGAAATAATGCAGTTATCATTTGTAACCCCTGCCCCAGGGGACCCGGGACATGGCGGAGACCATGCTGGGATGTACAAAAACATTGCCCAGCTATATTGGGGTGTGCACCAGTGATGTACAAAGTATGCCCCCGCTTGCCGGGGCATGTAGCCAGGACGTATCGCTAAAAAGTGGTGGGGCAGCTAAGGGGGGGGGGGGGCCGGGACTGTAGCGGGGAAGTATCAAAAATGGTGCCGCGCCCTGCTGGGACCATACACAAATGTACCGGGGACGTCACATTGGCAATTTGTACGTCCCAGCCCAAATCTCTGCTGGTCCCAGGTCCCTCGGGGACAGGTTGCAATTGATAAGTGCATAACATCTATATAATGTGTAGGTCTTTTTATGCTAGATGGCTTTTGTGGAGAAGACTCTATATGAGGTACCTTTTCTTCTCGTTTCCAGATTCTCCAGTAGTAACAGAGGTCATCTATAAATACTAGGGATCAACCAGTTATCGGATGGATATCGGATCAGCCCGATATTTAGACATATCGGACAAATATCGGAATCGGTAGAAAATTGTCCATGCCACCCATATTGCTTGCCAATGAAAAACAACAACAACAATGAGTTTTTATGCCAAAACGTGTCTGTTAAATATGCATTTTTCAGTTCCTTTCTAATACAATTTTCCCCCCATTAATCCATTATTTACTAATTTGCTAATATACATTATGTAATCCATGTTTTTTTCTATGATTATAACCTTTTTGAGTCGATCCCCCTCAATATTTTTAAGTGATTTCCTATTTTATAATGACTCGGATAGGATCAGATATCGGCTGACATTATGAATTAATTATCGGTTATCGTATCGGAAGGGAAATGTCACATTGGTTGATCCCTAATATATATGAATTTCAAAATCTTGAGAGATACGGCAAGCTATTAATTTGAAAACCTATGCCACTCATGCATCTGTTTTATTGGCCTGATGGCATTAATTTATAATGTTTTGTCTTTACGCAAGATTTTAATAAGGATCAAAGTATTACTTATATATGTTTGATTTCATCTTTTTCATTTAACTTATTTTAGGTCATACTGGGGTTGATATAGGAGCTCAAGTAGCTGATAAAAGTAACCAATGGTTTGGCGCATCGCTAAGAAGCGCTGGGGCAGATGGAAAAGTTGTGGTGAGTTTTCAATACATTTGTAATACTACATGCACACAATTGGTTTTTAACTGGTAAATCATAGACTTTGCGTGGAATGGACTGGACAATACTCTATGTTGTATACTCTATCTATTCACTATTTATCTCATCGTCCATTTTATACTTGACATGAAGATTGTTGATGTATATTTCAGTCATCACAGTGTACACTTTCTCCAATATTTGAGGCCAAGTTTTATGCTAAACAGGCAGTTCAAGGTATCTTAACACAGACTGGTATTTCATGAATTAACCAACATCATCTTGGATATTGAATGGTACTGATGGAGGCTGTCATCACTTACCAATTGTGTAGGACCATTGGTTTATTAGTTTATTTATAATACTTTATTATTTTTATCATAGCACTTCTGAATTTTATTTTTAACAATTTTATGTCTACATTATGATTTGGCTTGACTTAAAATGTCTACAAAAATTGCAATCCATAAAATTAACTACATGTAACAATAAGGAACTAATCTCAAAATGGGTGTAGAGAAATTTCTTACTCATCATCCAGTACCTGATCCCACCCACTGAATGTAATGTCAGAGGTTGGTCAGAGGTGGAGTGGGGCATCAAAGTCAGATGCTGGCTAATACTTCAATGGAAAATGTAATTTTAAATTGACACAGCAATGATATTTCGTTGCATGTCCTAGAAGAATGGAAGAAAATGCTTGGATATCTTGGGTGGGGGAGGGGGTGAATTCTGAAATAAAGGTGTAAGTACATGTATCCATGTGAACCAAAATACACATTGATAAGGGTGCTTTATTGTACCACAACACACCTTAACAATGGGGTTGGGTCAAATATGTGTTATTTTTATGTGATGATTATTATTTTATTTTCAGGCCTGTGCCCCTCGATATGTATGGTTTGAAGCTCCTCATCTAGCAGGCGATGTCCGAGAACCAGTCGGAACATGTTATGTAATAAATAGTGACTTAGCAACCAATCCAGTAGAGTACTCACCATGTCAAACTGAAAAAAGTAAGTACAACATGGTTGTAGGTTGAGGTACAGGGTGAGTCAATAAATGCGTATAAGTTGTTTTGAGACAAATTAGAAAAATCAATGCACACACGCTGAGAGTGCTATTTGAGTATATCAACATTTGCTGAAGTGCAATCTTTTGAGAAATAAAACATAATACCCATGTATTGACCTAATTCATGAACGACACTTTAAAAATGAAAATGAAAAGAGGCATCTCAGCTGATTCGGAAAGCGAACCTCATTAGAATACATGGAGGAATGAATTGTTAATTCGACCATCCCATAGTTTGGCTTTAAAATTTGGGCTTAACTAAAATTAGTGTAACATGATAAAGCAATATGGTCAATTTTTTAAATTCCTCTTTTGAATGAAATCCAAATTTGAACTCTTTTTAGCGCTAGACTTAAGGGGTGCTGTTAAGTCTCAGGAATAGCCTGAGTAAAACTGATGTAACTTCTTCATTTTTCATTTAATCCATGTGCCCAAAAGTGATTTTTGAACTTAAAAAAAATGAAGTGTTTTTAGATGATTTTGGTGCAATTTCAGCATTTTTTACCAAAAACTGATTTCAGACCATTTATTTTAAAGCTAATTTGAGTTAATTTTGATATTTAAAAGATTGTTGGGGAGGAGCCAATCGGGGCTTGAGCTAAGTGGGGGTGGGGATGGGGGTGGGGGAGAACCTGTGTGTGTGTAAAGTAACATTATTTGTAGTTAAGTTAGTCCCTCTTTTTACAGCCTTTGTATTAATTGTCCTAACTAATTCTGTGCGGGCTGTGGTTAATCGATATATTAATTCCTGATATGTAGCTCAAAATCTGATGATATTAAAAAGTGATTCATGTAGGCCTATGCTCTGCTTGTCATAATTCAGTTCATGATCAAATGTCACTCTATCTCATGTAATACTTTATCATTAGTATTATCTCACACCCCCATATCTTGCCTTCTGTTGAAATAAATATTGAAATAATCTAGTGGAATTCCTTAAATCATGTTTAATCTTACTAATAATATTTAATACATCCTAGAGATAGCCTCAACATTGTTGCCAAGTAGCACTAACCCTATACTGCTGACATTGTTTTTTTGTCCTGTTGCAAAGAGGCAAATTGACTTCCACATTGCTGGCACAATTCATATTGGCTGTTAGTGTTGCAGGAATTGGCCTTCTGCTGTTTGGTATGGGAGAAATAATAATTAAATTATCAATATGAACATGCTTTTATTAACCATTTTCCAGATCTGAATAGAAAATAGATATTTTGGAGTACACTGTAGTATCCATCAATTTTATATTTGAAAGCTATACAAAATAAAATTGTTAAGTTGACCCTTGCTTAACCTCTGCTTACAAATAAGTGTGACACTCTGCAGTAGAAGCGTGGGTGGGAGTAGGTAATTAGTGGGTGGGAGTAGGTAATACCCCGGTTTGATACAAATTGACCAATCATAATGATCCAATCTGGAAATCCCCTACCTCTAACACTATCCTGTGTATCCCAGGTATGTAACCTCATACCAGGTCAACTACTAAGTTCACACAGTGGATACAGGTCGATGAACTGTGGCAGGATGTATGAGAGTATTAGCCTAGGTCGGGATACCTTCCCCTTTGCTGAAAGTAGGTCTTGCACATGGAAAATTAGTCACTGATCAATGTTAATCTTGAAATCATGTGTTAAATGTGCAGATCCCTGGATAGCTTGTAGCAATGACTGCCAACTGATCTGATTAAATTGCACATGTTTGAAAGAGCAAATGTAAACATTAAAACAAATCAAAACCAGACCAAATTTAGTGCTTAAATTCCAATTCCACTTCCCTCAAACCTACTCAAATAGTTGATAAAATCATCCAAATTTTGGATGGGGTAAAGTTGATAATATATTATATATTATGATTTTACCATCACTAAAATCCTTATTTTTTCCTGTACTCTAAAAATAGAAATAGTTTGTTGTCACATTATACTCGCCATATACCATATGCTCCGATAAAAGATCATCTTTGTATTATAAAATGTCAATAAAATGTTGTGATTTGCAATTCTAAATATTAACGGATTAAAGTTCTAAAGCTTGTTACGCCGAGGAAAAAACACATTTGTTCTATGGGCCTGACTGACCTATATTTGCTAAGAGTAAAAGCAAGATATACCAACAGGGTGTGGGGAAACAGGTAATAACAAGGGAGAATAACGCGATAAAACAGATAAATAACAAAAACAATAACACACGGAAATGCACTGGGACAAGCAATAAAAATTGCTGTGCAATGAAACAACAAAGATATATGGTAACAATAAAGACCGACGTTTCAAGTGGATATACCACCCTTCATCAGGGACAAAATATAAAAACAAAAGTGTTAAGAACTATAAATAAGATAATGAACTAGACAAGTCCACCACTGTAATTATAGCACAATGTCAGTAATAGATGTTGCCTACTAGACATCCAGGTTAACACTTGAGTTAGTTCATTATCTTATTTATAGTTCTTAACACTTTTGTTTTTATATTTTGTCCCTGATGAAGGGTGGTATATCCACTTGATACGTCGGTCTTTATTGTTACCATATATCTTTGTTGTTTCATTGCACAGCAATTTTTATTGCTTGTCCCAGTGCATTTCCGTGTGTTATTGTTTTTGTTATTTATCTGTTTTATCGCGTTATTCTCCCTTGTTATTACCTGTTTCCCCACACCCTGTTGGTATATCTTGCTTTTACTCTTAGCATTTTTACATTTTCGAGATATCCTCTTGTATCAGTTTTCTGATCCTTGGTGTGTTTTGTTCCTGGTTCCGTTGGATTCATCTTTTTACATTTTATACTATGACCTATAAAATTTGTTTAAATTTAAATTTTCTATGAAATTTTGCTAGCAAATTATTTTTTTGAAATTGAAGAGAAATTTTGGATTTGTTTTTCAATTCTTCAATGTCTTTTTGAAAATGTTTTAAAATTAAAGAAAAAACACCACCCAAATGCCAGATTGACCAACCCTATTTAAAAGCTCCGTCCATTAATAAAACAGTCTTCTTCTTTTTCACTGCCTTATGCTATACTGGGGGTAGTGACTCTTCTAATAATAATATTTTCATTTTATTTCAGATGACGAATGGGGATTTGATGGAATAACGCACTGTCAAGCTGGCTTCAGTGTTGATTTAACCAAAGTAAGTCAAATTGGAAAATGGATTATGATTGATTTGTTCTATCATGCCAAAATAGCCAATGGATTAATAATTTATTGAATATTATTCAGAAATTCTGAAATATCTTAATTCGATTTCTGCGTGAAGACTGATGCTTCTATTTTGTTAACAGTTTAACAGTCAAAATGTGAATTATTTACATCATGGAAAATGTGAATTATACTGGATTCTATCCCTGAGATTCAAGATTCATTTTTAAAGGTTTCTATGGGTATTTAAATGATAATATGTCAGCAGAATGTATACAATTTTAATTTCAATTTATGCCAGATTTAAGTAATTTTCTATGTTGGTAAATCAACCTTTAAAATTAAAATTGTGGTTAATTATGTTATTTATGCCTGATGCTCCATCAGCCAAATATAGTATTTAGTAGTAGATTCCTCTCTGGCTATTCATACAGGTATTTATCAGAGTTCACAATCATGTCATTGGTTTTTAAACCAAGCTAAAAGTCAAACTGTTATTTAGGTTACATGTAGGTCACGTTAACAATATTATGAAAACCCAGGCGTCCATAACGAAGCATTATGAATTAGCACTTGACAACAGAAATTCTTTGAATAGTTTTCCATACTATCAATATTTGTGCAATCTTTATAGTTATTATTGGCAGGTTAGTTACTGGTACCCACTCAAGTTCCAGTCTTTGTATTCCATGCATATAATATATATACTAATAGGATTATAAATTGTCGCCCTTTGAATTTGTATTATGACGATTGTTTGACCAATTGAGCTCATAATTTTACTGGTTTGTTTAAATTCAAGACTCATTTGTTTCCGGTATAAAATATTTATTATTGTTCAAAATTAAAATGTTTAAAAAATGCTGCAAATATATATTAATCCCTCGACCCACCACCGTGAGTGCCGCTATAGAATTTGGTACAGGTACCCTATGGGTCATCTAAAAAATCCCTTCCTTTCATGGTGTTTGAGACACTCTTTCCCCTCTTCAGTGTGCATCATTTATGTTTTCCATTTTTATATTTTTTGAAAGAAAAATATTAAAATAACTGTTCACAGATAGGTATAATCACTTCTGAAGCCTTCCTATATCACCAAAGATGACACAGAAGTTCAATAACTCAGACACTGTAGACCAGGAGTCACACCTCTACCAAAAATGAGGGAGGAGGAGGGGGGGGGGGGGGGGGGGGGGGGTTAACCACTCTGTTCAGAATCAGCAAGTATTTTGGGTCACTTCTTTGATGAGAGCAATTTAGTGAGTCTTGTCCCATTAGGACCCATGAGTATATCTTGGACCGAGCAAGTAAACAAACAAATAAAGACAAACCTAGTTGGATTGTCATTCCCAATGCGCTATGTTTGACTTGTTTGGAAATGTAACGCTTCAGTATTTTGGCAACATGTGGAAATGTTGATTTGATATTGTAGTGGTGGTATCCCAGCACACCAGTATTTTGGTAACATGTCTGAATGCTCATTGTGAAGGTGATATTCATTTGTACTAGTAGGTAAACCTTTGGCTTAACCACCCACCTGCATACCTGCCCTTTTGGCACATAAAGTCCCCAAGGCAAATGTGTTACTGCCGGAAATGTGACCAACATTTTCTAACAAAAACATTGAGCAAATTGTGATCAAATTGTGACTAATCATTGCTTAAGTTATAGTACTATGTTTGTAGTACATGTATGTGGATGGAATGACTCACCTGTGACATACCTTATAGGAGGGTTTTCCTCACCCAAACACAATTGTAACACCAATTATTTGCCACCTTTTAACCACAAGCTGTCACATTGGTTTCAAGTTCAATGAATATTGACTATATAAATGATAAATAATCAAATAAATAAAGTTATGCCTTTTTAGTTCAACCGTAAAAATTGTTGGTTTCAGTTCGTTCTACATCCTGATATCCGGTTATTTCTATTTCCCATTACAACTAAAAATATCATTAAACAAATTTTGTGTGGTAGTTATAGATATCAGTTTCAAAATGTTTAAACAGGAAAGAAAACATATCTAATTAAAAATGAGGATGTGCTGTTAAACTAACAATTACCATTTTTTGGAGTAAATAAATAAATAAATGTTACATTGAAAGTATGTATTTCTTCATAATCATATGTGTCAGATTATCGTAATTTATAAATGTTTTCAATCTTTCTCTCATTTATATTATCAGGATAGTGAACTTCTATTATTAGGAGCTGTAGGTAGCTACTACTGGCAGGGTAGGTATCCATGGTAACATTATTTTGAATCAATAATTTCATTCATCTGCCTGCTGTATATGTTGTCTGTGTCAGCTCCAAGTTGGGAGGTGACATCAGTGCGGAATCTAGTGATAGGCGCAGCACTTTCAGCATTACAGCTGACATTCTTATTTGATTGTGGGGATACAACCCCTCCCCCCCCCCCCCCATTCCCCCTATCCCATCGCATTGAAGTTACAAGTATGATATCAGGATGCCTTCACTACTAAAATATGTGCTGATTTCACCTCCCAACTTGAGGTGACACAAAGTATAGTTAAAGGCATATTATGGGATCTTTTCCAGGGGGCGCCCTCTATTCATGATTTATTTTAGAAAGTAGATTTTCTTGCAGATTTACATTTCTGATCATAAATCATAAATATATTCTGAGTTACAGAGCGATAAGATTCCTAATTACTTCAAAATGATAGTTTACAGAGGGAAAATAAACTGTCAGGTCTGAGCGACAACTTATTTTTCACTCTAAATTCACTCTAAAACCATGATTCTGAAGTAATTAGGAATAGTATTGTTCTGTTACTCGACTATATTTATGATTTATGATCAGAAATGTAAATCTACTTGCTAAAAAAAAAAATCATGAATAGAGGGCGCTCCCTGGAAAAGGTCACATATGCCTTCAAATGTCACATATGCCTTCAAATTGAATCTCTGACCAACCCAATCCAGTGACCAACAAGGATTTCAGGCCACTTCTAAAGGAAACTATCAATGGACCATTCAGCAGGATGTTTTATGTTATAATAAAATATTGTTCATCTCAACAAAAACACTTGACTACATTTAGTGTTTTATTTTCACTTCTTTCTAGGCCATGCTCATATCAGGTCAAAGGTTTCCGATGGATTGGGTCATCAGAGGGTCTATGAATATTATATGATTAAGTAATTATTGGTTATTGTAAGGAGAGTTGTTCATAGTTGTTACACCAAATATATGAATGTTGTATACAAGAAGTGAATAAACACATAAGCACACTTCAGTGGATTGCATCATTTGTTGATCACCAGCAATTATCCATAGGGTCATGTCATTACAATTGCCAAGCCGATGTTATGGACCCCGTTTAATTGGATATTCATTCAAGCAAGACATCTCACCTAGATACACTGGATTGGGACTCATCCTTTATGTAGAGCCATCATGGCCGAGCGGTTTAGGCATTGGCATATTGCGCAAGAGGTTCCTGGTTCAAAACCAGACATGGAATTGTTTCAAGATTTTCTACCCAATTAACAATATCTTTACTAACAATATCTTTACTATTTTCAAGAATTTGAAATAAAAATGATTCCAGAATTTTAAAAAAATTGTTAGAATTGTCAAGAATGATCGTGTGAAAATATCAACTTTTTACAACAACCTTTTATCTTGGTTCTATTCATTTGTAACAATATCAAGACTTCATATAAACAGAGCGTACAAAGAAAACAAATTACTAGTCCTTGAATGAATGAGTAAGCAGGTTTTTCACACCTTTCATACAGCCTCATAGTATGTTAATTGTACCATGGTCGTCTTTACATTGGATTGAGTGGATCAAGGTTTCTGGTTGGTGATCTAGCCAAAATATATTCTACCTTTCCCATAATCCTTTGCTACATTTCCCATAGTCCTTTGCAATATGAAAGATTCCGATACATCACCTCAGTATATCAAAATAGTACTCATAATACTTTGGACAGAATGCATTATGGGATGTGTAATTTATTTCTTCGGGTGATCTTTGGGATTTCTTCTACTATACCCTTCCACTACATGTTTTCAACTGAAATTCCTTTAGAAACAATCTAGACAAATAAAACTGTGAATCATGGTCAATGTGGGGATGTATGGATGGGGTGGAAATGTAGGGTATTGTCAAAGATTAGCCCATCCCCAGCCCATCACTGGAATGTGAATCAATTGATTTGATTTGATATTTCAAATGTAAATATCGTTTATTATAGAAAAGAATTAGATGTATATAGATACTCCTGCTTTGGTGAGATGGTACATGTATGTGATGTGTACGGAAAATTATAGGGAAAAAGAACTTTCTATGGGTAAAATCTTTCATTTTCACCTAAAAATTTAGGGGAAATTATTATTTTTCTGACATCAATGTCATTGTATACTTTAAAGGTGTATGTTCCGATCACTTTTTTTTGGTTATGATTTTTTTTTTTACATCAGAAGAATCCCCATATTTTTCTCATTATGTCTGTAAAATCTTAGGGGCCAGAAATGTTCCATTTAGAAATTATAGGCTAAAATGTGGTGAATTACTGCCAAAGGTACCACTCGCTAGTTTGTGTACTACTCTATGGGCAAATTTTCTGTGACCTTACGCTTCTAAAATAAGAACCATTCAAGTTATGCAACTCAAACTTCGGAATGTGACAATTTTAAGGATGACCTTTCATGTAAAATAGAAAACATTAAGTTGAAAATCGGGCCAGCAATCAAAACATCTACCTTTTAAGTATACTTTCGTATATAAAAGAACTTCCTGTTCATTTCATTTTCCCCTAAGAATTTATTATCAAATGCCTTAAACTATTAAAGGTTGCTATTTATGAATATAACGGTTTGGATTATGAAAGGTGTTGATAAGAGTTCCTGTCATCAATCACTGGTTGTTTTGATTGTTAAGGACAATTTCTCATGTTAATTAGATTTATTATGTGACCTTAGTGTCATATTTTGTGTACACTTGAGTTGCCCAACTGCAATATTCTGCTCTTAATTCACTGATTTGTATATTTTTATACATAGAACATTGCGTTTTTTAAAAAGGGTTAGAATTTTAGATGACACACACAATATGCGCTTTGTTCCTCAAATTAGGCCAATTTGCCTGAAAGATTTTGAGTTTTGATTGAAAAGTTTTTATTTCTAGTTGAGCAAAAGGACTATCCAAAAGGTTTTCATGAGATTACGAAGCAGTTGAATAGGTTTGGACGGACCCCTCTGATCATGGCACTTATACACATCATATTCCATGCAGTTAACATCGCCTTAATTACTTCAGCAAGCTAGCCAAAGTCTCTGCCAAATTATTGCCATGCTCTGTATTGTACATTTAGATTACCTGTGTCAAATCCATTAAGTTAAGTAGGGTAATAGGATATTCAATTCAAAAGTTTTGACTTGCCCCTTCACAAGTAGGTCTAGAATTTCATTCTGGCAACTCTGTTTACAGGTGTTGCCATCATATTGACAGCCTTAATTTCCTATTTGTGATTTCCTTCCTCAAAGCAAGCACTTAAATCCCCAAATTTCCTATCGCTATGGGTGGCTCAATGATTTGTACACAAACATAATCGCTTTCCAAAGATGATAACTCTTTGATAATGCGAAAGTTACTATAACTTATAAAAAAACGCATAAATGACCAAAGCAAAAAGTAAATTGTTGAATTTATAGGTATTTAAAATAATGATAGAAAGGATTTATTTTAAAACTTACTCTAAAAAGCTACCTTATTTCTCAAACAGCCTGAGATTTTTGAAGGGAAAAAAATCATTTAAGGGCAAAATCAACCATCGCACAAACTAGCAAACCTATACATGAAAATCATAGAGTTCAGTCATACAATGTGACAAATTATCAGTTTATTGATACTGCATCAACTTATAAAACAAATACTTTGTAGGCGTTGATCCAATTTAATTGTAAATCAATGTTGAAATCTATAAAAAAATGCAGGTATTTCAGATACCCCGTTCTTTCTGTAGTGCTATTTAAAGACTTTAAGATTTCAAAGGTTTAAAGTAATTTTTAGAGCTTCAATAAGGCAATCCATCACCCATTGTTGTCCCTTCATCGCACCCTATATGCCCAATATGTGTTTATATAGAGGCATCCATGCAGTAATTCACCCCTGTAGTAAACCCTTTCGGCTAGATTTTTTCATGTGTCAACACATGTATTAACAAGCTTTAGCAACTGAAACCAAGTCCGAAAGTACTTTTTTCTGCGTAGTGTTGAAATCAGCGTTGACGATGGGCGCCATTTAGATGGAATGGGTTTTTCTATTTATAGAAATTCATCAACTTCCAAAGTTTATTGATACTGTTAAAACTTGGTCAGGTGTTTTGTGAATGACCGAAACCAAATCAGGAAAGTATACATTTCTGTTACACACCAAAACTCTTGACTTTGTTATATTTGAAAGATATTCACCCCATTGTTCATAAAATGTACTAACATGAAAAAGGATCCCTTTTTAACAAGAATTTGTTGCTGCAAATAATATTCCTTTAGAGCATGGATTGAAGAGTTTGAAAAACAAACACTGTTATTCTGAGAAATTTGTAAATCAAAGCAAAAATTCTCAGAAATTTGTAATTTGTAATTTGAAACCTTAGCACGGACAGCACTCGCCCAGGTTGTGGCTAAAAAAGGCCTTTTATCTGGGTTTTCATTTACAGTGATGTTTGCAACTTTCTGAGTGGCTCCCAATCCATGGGATAAATTATCTCTTATAAAATATCAAATTTTGTTTTCATTAACTACATTTGGAGACAATTAAATATGATGAATGACACACCTTGATAAATATTTGCTTAATGAATTCAGACTACATTGTAAAGTACTTAACTTATTATGATTTGATATAGCCATAAGAGTATGTCTATTAGTTTTAAATGTTTTGTATCCAAGTGAATCAATATTTATTATAGCTGTTATTAATATTGTAATAACTGAACACTTCAGTTTGATTAGTGCTATACAAGTCTGAATCAAATGTATTGCTTTGATTTAAAGCAGACAAGACACTTTTAGAGGTGGTCTATTAAACCATACACAAATCCCGGTTCTACAGCTGGACGATCCCCAGGAACGGTCATTTTGTCAAGCCTTTTTTGTCTCCAAATGTTGTCTAAAATGTTGGTAAGATTCCAAACATTTTCAGACATGAATTGTTAAAAAAATTATTAAAAATCTCCAATTTAAAAAAAAACATGGGTCAGTCGGGGTCGGTAGGGTGCTTTTTTCCCCTCCTTGTCCTCATTCATTTGAGAAAAAAGGTTTTTGTTTTTTAATTTAGTACAAATTCTAGCAATTTGATGAAATTTTAATGAATGTGGATTAGTCAGGCTCTTATGGCAATTTTTTCTTATACTTAGGTTATCCATTTTTGTTGTTATCCAGGTTTCTATGAAATTTAGAACAAATCTTGAGATTTATCAATAAATAGCCATATCAAAATTTGATTGTTGGCAAAAATGGTTGTTGTCATCATTTTGTCTGTAATACATCCTCAGCAAAATATTTGAATTCTTATTTCTAAGGAAACAAATCACTAATGTAATATTTTTTAAAGGTACACATCATGTGTATGACTTGTCAACTATATAATTGAGCTTTGGAATATGATTATGTATATTACTCATATTTGTAATTATTTATTGTATATAAATATGTCCATGAACTTCATTGTGCATGTGAAATCTAACTAAAGTAGCATTATAATAATACTAATCATAAAGATAACCCATGTATTTTCAGGGCAGATTTACATTATTCGGTTAAATAGTCGAGTGAAAACGCCCTTGTACAAAACAAAAGAGGGCGGTGAGGAGCTTGATTCAAACTTAGGTGGTATGTACATCAATGCAATATTTCTGCATCTGTACACTACATATCTCGCATGTACCATTGTGTATATGTACCCATATAAAATATTTCTTTATATAATATATTTTAGTTATTAATTAGATCATCTCCTTGTTGAAACTGGTTACTGCATCAGGTCGGGAACTCGGGAGGTAAAGTCGCAGCATGTCATAAATGCAGCATTTTCAATCTTGGTGGATACATCATTCCTCTAATTTGGTGTTTGCGGGGGGGGGGGGGGGGAATGGGTGAACCGACAAGGACTGTATCAGAAAGTAATTTTTTAAAGTTGCCGCCCAGTCAGTATTTTAAAAAGGGAGGGGGGGGGGGGGGTGTTGATATGTTTTTCCTAAACTGCGCGAAAAAAACATGTATTCAATAACCACATTACCAACAGTCTAATCTCAACCGACAGTGTCAAACACAACAGACAGTCCCATTCTCAACCGACAGTGCTACAGTAGTAACAGTTCTAAGTCTCAACCGACACAAGTCTATGTTGTCTACGCCACTGTGGTTTGCACTGAACATTGGATGCAGTCATAATCGCTTTCCAAAAATGATAACACTTAGATACATGCGAAAGTTACTATAACTCATTTGAGTGACTTGTGCAAAATGATATGCTATTATTACTTGGAAGTTCCTTTAGTGTACCCTACCACTGCATGTCTTCAATGGGAGTTTTCAAGAACGACCCTAAACTTACAGTGAGGAATACAAATGGTAGGGTATTCTCAAGCTCACTCATTACTTGACCTCACCTCCCATTTGATGTAGAAACAAGGTAAATAGATGACAAGTGTTAGATATTTTGCTTATGATTAATTCCACTATTCACAGCATGTATTGTATCCCCATCATGGTTCATAGCTCACCAAATCTTTGGGTAAACCTGCTCTGTGTAAAAGAATGAAGGGCATATTTATTATCAATTTACCTAAAGGTTTGGGGAGTGAAAGTGCCAGGATCTCCATCCATCTCAACATCCATCCAAAGTTGTAATTCTGATTTCCCTTTTTATACTTCTCTATTTTTCAAGAGTTATTTAGACTTATGATTTATAGCATCAAAAGTTGGCATATATTTGCATATCTTGCATGAACTTTGTTATTATTATTTTCTTTCTTGTTTCTTTTCTCTCTTTCTTGATGTAAATCACAGGCCAGATTTATACCAGCAATCTTGTAGATACTAATAAAGCGTTCTCTAGAACACCAGAATCAGATCAGAAATATGACGATAATTACAGAGGTAAGTCAAATTGGCATTGCTATTCTGCTATGATGCAAAAAGTTTGTCTCTGAAAATAAACTGAAAGTGTAAAACCACTTAATTTTGTGAGGTATTTAAATTTGCAAGAACCTTAAATTCATGAAATTAAATCCGTGTGAAATAAACCATGGTAAAAGCATAAGATTTTGGAATTGCGAAATTAAATCTGTGCGAAAAAGGTTGGCTCTCCGTAATTCTCAAAATGAAGTACAGCAAATGTTTAAGTGTTTTACAGTACCTAAATATGCTATAAAGTGTAACGTGTTGTTTGGTTTTTAAAAAAATATTTATCACTTTGTAGTTTTTTTCAGTTAATTTAAAGTGATGATAATTGATACATACATTGAAGAATGAAGAAGAGAGAATTATGTCAATAAAATGACCCCGAACTTTAAGGAATATTTTTAGACAGGAATTATAATACCATCTGGATTCGGGTAAGATGAGCTAACTGCATGACGGTGACATTTTCATGCAACATTAATTTTCATGATTTAAGCAGCTACAGCGAAATAAAAACAATATGAAGATATAAGGCCAAAAAAAAAAGAAGGTTTGTCTCAGATGACATGAGAGACTGAAAATCTAATGCGGTCTGCGGATTTTTTTTTTTTTTTTTTTTTTCAATTTAGACCTGATCGTCATTTGTTTGGTCAAAAAGTTGGATTTTGCAAGATTATTTTGAGAAAATTGAAAAAGAAAAAAAAATTGGAAAAAAAATTGGAAAAAAATTGAAAAAAAAAAAAAAATTGAAAACAAAAAAAAATCCACTAAAAAAAAAGCTTACGCGGGCGGTTTCGGGAATGCGCGCGGGTCATCTGAGACAAACCTTTTTTTTTTTTGGCCTAACAAGAAGATGTTTATTTTGTGTATAAATCTTATGTAAGGAGTTTTCAAATTGCCAATTGAAAAAAGAAAACAAAAAATGGTACAAAATTGGCAAAGTGCGAAAAAGTGAAAGTGCGAAAATCACCACTTTTGCAGTGTTTGGTTGAAAGACCTAAAAGTGCAGTAACGCATTGAGGCTAGAACCATTGATGGAAAACTGCAAATTTAATGTTCACAACAAAGACAAGGGGATGGGTACAGATAGTCCAGGGGACATCATAATATGAGTTTGAATGTAGCAATTGTGTGGAGTTCCATTGTTTTGAGTTCACAGCAATATTAATATTTTCATACAATGGATATAAATTGAATATTACAATTATGTTTGGTGACCTTCCTTTTGTAATTTACAGTGTTTAATCCAGGATTGTAAATAGCAAGCTTTTCAAATGCAATTAAACATAATAATATAAACACAATGCAATTAAAGCACAGTATGATTAATTTGGTTCTCTTTTCACTCACGCCATTAGATCATTCAAAACCCAAGTGAAATGTGGAAGCTATTATTACTATAGATATAACAGTCCAACAGATTTACTAATAATAGCTATGAAGGCTCAGGTCAATCAAACAACTTGGACCATTTAACAATATTTATTAGACAGTCGATAGCAGCACAAGTCATCTATATCAAATGGTTGCATATTTTATTTATCGGTGACACAATCGTTTATATCCTTGTATACATGTGTCCATAATTGGTGTGTGCTATCATCATTTGTCCATTGTCATAGATAGTAATAATAAATAGATCCTAGAAATAATTTTATAACAAAAGGTGACCTTTCAATCGGGGTTTTCCCTTGCATTTATCCACAATTTTGAGGATAGATTTTCTATTTTCAATGGATATCTTTTTAAATTTCAAATTAGGATTGGTACATGTTAGTATACTAAAGAGTCTATGTTGTGTATTGACTTGATCTACTTACATGCAATCCTTTGTGTAATATAATTGAATATGATATAACTATTGTTTTAATTTCAATTATGATATGAATGAAGTGACATGACACAAAATAATAGAGTAACATTTTGGACAAAATTATTATTTTTACCTTTGAGAATCAGAAGCATGTACAAATAGCAATTTAAAGAAAGGATTAAAATTATTTTGAACACTGCCATATTCAAATACTGATGTTGAAAAATTCAATTTGGGCTTATACTTGACTCAATATACACAAGGAGTATTTGTAAGAGTTAATTTATTTTGCGAAAGCTTTTTAGTACCAAAAAAGCAAAGAAATTAATGAAGTGCCAAAATTGTGAGTTTTTGAAATGCATGTATACTACATGCATAAAAGTTATATATGTTCAGTAAGTATGTCCACAAAAAGGCTGACGAGCACAAATAACAGCACAAATTGTTTATATTTGGCAAGTAAAAAAATCAAGGGGTTAAAAATAACAAATTGGTTCAACAGAAGCTGTTCGACAGCGGCACAGTACTTTCACCCTACTGTTAGATTGTGTGCAATTTCTTTTTTTGCTTTGCTGATTTTGAGCAATTTTTTGTCATTGGTATAATTTTGAAGTTCACTAGACTTATATGCAAAAGAAACATATTTGCAGGTTTTTTATTTTCATGGTTGCTGCTTAAAGTATATGTCAATCACAAAAATGAATATGCCATGAAAATGTCCATGTTTCTAGTATCAAAACTGTTGAACTGAAAAGCTGTTTATGTTGACACTTACACTACAGTTCCTAACAGAATGTATACATTATACATGTACATGTATACACATGATGACAGTAGTGTGCTGGGAAGCGTAACTTAATGGGAATGTCAAGCCACTTAATGATCACTAATTAGAACTGATTAGATGATTTAATTAGCTGTGAACAACTGAAAAGTGAGATTGAAATGGGTTTTAATTAATTAAAGGTGCTAAGAGTGTGATAAGCACTTATTTCATCGCAAGAAAGTCACTTTGAATTACCATATGTTTGGGGTTCAGGCAATTTTGGACAATTTTTTTTCTCAATGCATCTGTGGATGTACCTGTGTGAAAATAACAGAACCAGAACATTATTAAAAATAGAAAGAAATTGTAGTCATACTTGGACAAATTAGAACATTAATTGTAAAATAATGTTCATTTTATTCAAAAATGAATTGTGAAAGGTATGCGCTGGTAACAAACCCATTTGTGAGTTCAAATTGAAATCAATAAGTTGGTCTATTTCATAGTGCATTATCTGTATGAAGGTAAGTTGAATTCTGTCTTAAACTATAAATGAATGCTCATTACTAAACTCACCATTATTTACTACAAGTATCAAGTATTGTTGTACATACTTTCACTTCAAATTATCAATATTTTTTCTTTACGATTAATATTGTCCTATTTTGCTTCATCTATTTTCTATTTAAAAATAGCAATTTCATATTAGTTAGAGAGTTATGGAATTGATATATGATGCGATCTGAGAAAACCCGTCGGATGTCGCAAAATGTGAACTAGGGATTATGGGTAAAATAGAAAAATTAAAAAATTAAAAAATTAAAAAACTTTTTTCTTTTTTTTTAGATTTTTTAAAGAAAATTAGTTTCCAGTACTTTGTGTCATCATCTTTCATGAAATTTCACCTTGACAAACTTACTTAAGTCACTTTTATTATTAACCTTATAATGTTATTATATTGAATTATGTATCTTTTTTTGGCCTGTTTTCATGATTTCTTGTTTTGTAGCTTTTAATGACATAACAATCATCATTCACTCATAACTTTTTTTTGTAGTGATCGTAGAAAAATGATCGAAACAGTTCTGTAATCAGCACAGTTTTAGCTTTCTTATGATATAAATATCTCCAATATGAAAAACGCCACCATGTGGCGGGTTTTCACAGATCGCATCACATATGTACTTTTTACTTTTTAAAACAATATTTAACCCACAAAAAGCATGTTAAAACCATATGTTACTCACATCTGTATTTCCTTGTACAGTTGCAATGCACTTCTTTCAATATTTGCCAATATGTTTAAAATGTTTCGAATATTTTTAAACATGCAAATCAGGAAGCACAATAATATTTCTTTGGTAAATGATAAGGAAAGTGCATTAACATCATGGTGTCAGAAGGGATCTCAAGAATATCCTCAACTAGGGAAAGGCATTAGGCATTAACACTTACCTGCAGAAAGGCATACACCAACATTGGGGACCCTTTCTTTAAAGTACATGTGATATTAGATTCAATTAGTTTATGAAGGTTCAAAGGAAACAGGCACAGCTTGTTTTACGCTATTTGATTTCAATTGATAACCCAGTTCTTTGTATAGGTTTTGAATGGGCCTTGAAAAATACCACAAAATCTTGTTATTATTCATTAATGGTCAATAAACCTCAAAGTGTTACCCATAAATTTGTACTCTTTTCTAGTTATCGAAAGTCACGTGAATCTGGTCATTTTCATATTAATCCAATTAAACAGTTTAAATTTAAAAAAACGCCTATTGATTCATAGAAACCTAAATGATATTATTTCCCTAATTTCTTCATGGTCTCACCCACATAAAGCCACATCCATATTTTATCCCATGTGATTATGCTATGTGTTCCTAAAATACCAATTATATATACATGGAAGTATGCCAGGCACTGTGTTATGGCCATGACAAGACATAAAATAATGTTAATGAACTGACAGACCATTTTAGTTTTTGTTTTTACTTACTTATATTGATTGATTGATTGATTGATTGATTGATTGATTGATTGATTGATTGATTGATTGATTGATTGATTGATTGATTGATTGATTGATTGATTGATTGATTGATTGATTGATTGATTGATTGATTGATTGATTGATTGATTGATTGATTGATGGATCGATCGATCGATCGATCGATCGATCGATTGATTGATTTATACAAAAGTTTAATCAATTCAATCAGTTTATAAAAGAAATCTGAAATGTTCAAAAGTGTGGGTGTGTCATCCAATAGAACACGTTCCCCTTCCTTTTTTTTTCTTTTTCTGAAATACTGGTTTGGTTAGAATTTCCAATAATCTAGATTTGCATGTTTCTACTTTGACAGTTAAGAATACTTAAGAAAATTGATTTTCAGGAACCTAATAATATTGAGAAATAGAAATATTATAAGGACCACTAAACTCTTCACTTCAGTTTTTAAAATGTGCAGATTGAAACTGATTTATCATGTGAGAATGAAAATGAAAATCACTTTTACCCGTTTGTTGTTAAAGTTCAAAATGGATAAACTCCTGGTCAAAAAATATACTAAAAATAAATCAAATTCTAATGAAACGACAGCCCTTTCATAAATATACACGTCTCATGAAGGTTGTAACATTATTTATAACATTCAATATATTTGTCCAATCTTCAGGGTATGCGGTTACCATCGGTGAATTCAGTGGGGACAACAACCCAGAATATGTAGTGAGCGCCCCCAGGGCAGATGATCTTGTTGGGAAAATCTCCATATTCAATTCCACGTTGTTCATCCAAAGAAATATTACCGGGGAGCAGATGGGATCATATTTTGGACACACAGTTGTTGCTAGTGATCTCAATGGAGATGGGTAAGTAAGAAATTGGACTTCCATGGGCCATTTGGTATCTGAATGAGGTAGGGGTAAATGGATGGTTTAAGGATTGGATTATTTCTTCTTCATGTCTACAAAGTTTGATTTTTGTCTCCAGAGAGTGGGGTGCTTTCCCCCTTCTCTGTACATCTAATGGTACATCCCATACTTCTATAATATTGCATGGACTGTAATAGTGAAAATGTTCATGTTTTTCAACTCAATACCTGTTACTCAAAAATAAAAACTATTCGACAGAAGTTTTGTTGAAAAGACCACACATAATTGAGAATTTACAAACTCATATTATTTTATTAGATTGTCTGAGTGGTGAATATGAATATTGTGCATATAATATAAATAAAGGAGACCCCGCAAGTGAATGATGTCCTTATTTTTCGTTGGGATATTCGCCTGTGTTTGTTAATATTTGTTGTTATATTGTCTATTGTAAACACCGTAGGTTGGTAACCGCTTTATAAATATTACATACTCTTTTGTGTAGTTTATACAATATATCTAAATTAGTCATGTAACAAACATTTCACATTTACTAATTGAGAACTTTGCAAGAGATCTTTTAAAGGATATTCAGAATAGAATGATGATATTATTGTCAGTTTTTAAACAAGTCAAACTGCAGCAGATAAAAAGTAAGACATTCTTCATAAATTGATTGCTTTAAAAGATGTAACTTGATAAATAAAACTAAAACATTTGTATCTCTTCTACAGATTTGATGATATAGTAGTAGGAGCTCCATTTTTCACAGACAGACGAACCACAGTGGAGACCTGGGAAGCAGGAAGAGCCTATGTGTACTACCAGGAGACTGATGTGGTGGTATGTTCACCTAATACATTTGTAAAAACTTGCGGGACAACTGCGTAATGCAACATATTGTTAGACTAGATACAAATCTTGCTCAAATAGTGTCGTTACACTTTATTCCATGGTGGACTTGATTAAAGTCTAGCATCTTTACCATGAATGTATGTTGGATTCAATAGCCGCCCCAACATTGCTTTAAGCAATATTTATAGCAAATAAGATGGATGGCAATAGTGTACTTTTAGGTCCCAGCCGTAAATCAAATATTTGACTGGGAAAGTGCATCATATATACAGATATGCAGCAATGGGAATACCCACATGACTTTCCATCCGGGGTGGACCGACCCGGGGTAGACCAACCCCAGGTGGACGACACAGGACGATCGTGTGCACTTGTTCATAATGTTTTCTACTATGTTCAAGTAATTTAAGATCTGATATAAGCCGCCTGTGATTACCCAGAGTTGACAAATGAAATTGATTGACAACTTCAAGTTGACAATACGTCAGCAAAGATCACCCTGGGTTGACTATGTTCAAATAACTTAAAGATCTGACAATGACATCAACACCAAATAGAAATGAATACAAGTCCAAAAGTTATAGTCCACCCGGGTTGGTCCACCCCGGGTCAGTCTATACCCAGGGTGGAAAGTTATGTGGGTATTTCCATTGCTGCATTTACATTTTGTAGATATAACAATGCACCTTATTTCTGTGGAAGCTAAAGCAAAAGCTAACACTGCAAATTATGAGTGTTTACTTTTGGACAAACTAAAAGTAAACTCAAAAGTAAACGCAATACTAAACACTCATGTGAGCTAAACAACTAAGCTATTTTCCACCCAGCCTATAATCAATAACTGTCCCATTATCACAGATGGTGGAATTATCTGTGATTATATTCACTCACTTGGAGCGTGCTTTGAGGTCAGGGTGTAAAATGAAAATGCAAGAAACGTTTAGTTTTGCGTTTACTTTTACGTTTAGTTGTGTGTTTAGAATTGCGTTTAATTTTGAGTTTACTTTAGTTTGTCCAAAAGTAAACCCTCATAATTTGCAGTGTAAAACCTAGATATCAACCTATCATGGATCTTTCATGGGGTTCGCAATAAAACAATGAGATCATATTGATAAAGGGAAGCAAGTTTGTGTAGCATTGTTAATCATGAACTGATCTTCGCAAACAATATCTCAAATTATAAGAGAAAAAATTCCTCCATAATTTTATAATTAGATATTTCTATGAGCATATTTGTTACCTTGTAAGTTACCTTTTTAAGACTGTATTTTAAAGGACTAAAAATGTTATTTCAAAATAATGACAATTGTTGATGCTTGTTTCTTACTTTACAGGGTAGCTTTAGTGAACCCGAGATTATAACTGGTGAAACCAATAGAGCCCGACTGGGATTTTCCATAGCTGCCATTGGGGACATCAATCAGGATGGATTCAATGGTAAATATACATTATTTAGTTATTCGTCAAATAGGAGTTACCTAATGGTGAATACAAGAATTGATCAGAATGTGGATTTGAGCTTGTAGGATGGGAGGTTTCCTAGAATAGCCTCTCATTGATCAATGACCTTTCTCACACACCATACTAACATGGCTAGATTTCATCATAATAGACCTATTATATAAATAGAGAATCTAAGTTGCTTTATGACTTTATGTTTGCTACCTTCCCTACACCTGCAACGATATCATTAGAGTATAGTGGGGCATAATTCTGTTATACCTACACACCATCATTGGTAGTAATGCGTCGTTCTTAAAAATCATGCACTATGAATACCTCTGTGAAGGGTATAACAGAATTACTCCGAGTAGTGGTAAAAAATACCCATACTTATGATCTGGGTACATTTTGCAATACAATTAAAAAGTTTTTCATCTTCTTTCTTTTAGTTTGTATTTGTTATTACAATGGGAGGGGGGGGGGGCTTTTTGGTGGGAAAAGGCTTACTATCACAACTTAATGTTTGAAAACAAATAATAAGGAAGCATTTCTGCTGTAACTCTTTTGCCATTCTTGACTTACTTGACTTAGGGCGGATGGTTTTTCCGAACCACAATGCCTCTCCAGATCTTCCTATCCAACATAGCTGTCTTGATTTCTTCCACCTGCAGTCCTGTATCACGTTTGAGTATGTCAATGTAGGTCAGGGCTGGTCTACCACGCTTTCTTGCTCCGTGCTTTGGGATCCAATGTATAAGTTTGTGTACAAGCTCCTTGGACCCTCTGAAGCAGTGTCCAGCAAATCTTTCTCTGCGTTCTCTGATCTTGTCCGAGACTTTTGGCATGTCCCCATACAGGTCTTTATTTGTCACATGCTGACTCCAGTTGATGTTGAACACAGATCTTAGCATCCTAGTGTAGCATCCATCCAGTTGTTTACCAAGCTTTGGGGTGACTGTCCATGCCTCACATCCATAAAGGAGGACGGATTCTACTGTAGCTATGAACAGTCTTTCTTTGAGCTTTCTGGATAATGATTTAGCCTTCCATAGCTGACTAAGTTTGCCACAAGCTCTCCATGCAGCTGCTTTGCGTGTTTTGATGTCCTTTTCAGTGTTGTTCATCCAGGCTCCAAGGTATTTGAAGTCTTCCACTTTATCAAGGCGCATGCCTTCACTTGTGGTAATTACAGGTACTTGCGTCTGGTTGAAGGACATGTACTTCGTCTTTGCAGCGTTCATTTTGAGCCCAACTCTTCCCACTGAAGTCTCCACTCTATTGAGTAGTGATTGCGCTTGAGACACTTCCTCAGACAACAGTGCAATGTCATCAGCAAAGTCTAAGTGCCATTCTAAAATCCCCAAAACTGATGATTTTAGTACATTTTGCCATAAAATAAAAAGGTATGTTCACTTTTTTGGACTGTTTTTGATGTTATTCTGGGTTTCTTGCGTTGGAAGGGCAGGCTTTCACAACTTTGTATTTGAAAACAAATAGTAAGGAAGTATTCTTAAACTGTGTATAAGTGCCCTGCTAAAATCCCAAAACTGATGATCTGAGAACATTTGCCATAATAAAAAGGTTTGCTCACCTTGGTATTTGTGGGTGTGTTTTGTTGTTATCCTGGGGTTTCTTTCCTGGGGAGGGCTGACTACATGTATATTGTCTCTTGCACCATGCTAGAATAGTGATTTATAAGGTAATTCTTCTTTTCTATTTTAGTTAATTTTTGTTAAAGTGGGCTTGTTTGTGGGAAGAGCTGACTCAGTCACAACATTGTATTTTAACTCAAATAATAAGGAAGCCTGGAACATTACAGGGTTGGGTTGATGTCCTATTGAGTATCTGTAATGAATAGCTGATTCTATTCCTGTTTAACATTGTTAGAAATGATTAAACACTATCAATAACAGTATCCCACTGATTTGTGTGGGCTTGTACTTGTCACAGACATGATATAAAATCCATCATATGATAGCCATTGTTATCAAATTGTCAGTTAGTTATTTTCTGGTAGGTATGTTCCCCTGGAGATTTAAATGGATCTTGTCTAAGGAGATGAGATGTGCTGTAGAATTCATGATTTTAACCATAAGGCGACGAAAAAAACAACCACCCTGTTTTAGACCTGTCCAGTAGGAACGGACGGTCGGGTGTTTTTTTCATTGTTATTTATATTTGTTTACCGAAAATGTCACCAAAATCTGCAAAAATCGAGATTTTGTTGAAACATTTGTGAACAAATTTTCTACAGTTTTTCGGCAAAAAAAACGGCTGATTTTACTATTAAAAAACAAATTCTTGAAAAACGCAAAAAAGGGAAGTCAGTCAGGGCCTGTACAACTGTTGTTTATTGGGGGTTAGAGGCGTTGCGTCCCTTTACCGGCGTAAACAACTGCAATTTTCCAACTAATTTCCCTGTCTTCCTTTCTCCTTTCTGTCCGTTTCTTTTCCCTTTTCCCTTTCCTTCCCTTTTTGTCTCCTCTTCTCCCTTTCATTCCCTTCCTTTGCCTTCCTGATTTTCCGGTCAATTTTTTGCCCCTGGCTACGCTACTGGATCTTTGCTCATCATGGATCTTTGAAGGCCCCTACCACCATTGATTCATCTAACGTTATTGTGTGTTATAAGTCAAACTAGTCTAATCTAGAGTTACATTATAAGTCAAGTCTAATCTAGTGTTACATAAACATTCACCCACTCAATGTGGTTTTCTGATTATTTGAATGTTTATATAAAGTTCAGTCAAAACAAGATACAAATATCTTTGTGACAGTGATGAATGTGGATTCAAATTTCTCTGAAGATAGGCATAAATAAGTAACAATACCACAAAAAGTAAACCCAATTTGAAAAAGAAAAATTTACCAAAGATCAGGGTTTTACTAAGAATAATCACTGCCCTGATAACTAGTCGAATATGATAGGACCACACAGAATGAAATTGTAATAACCAGGATAATGCTGTCATTTTAGGTTAGGGACTATACTATCACATTCTAATCTGACACTTTATTGCAACTTTTTCACGTTCATGATCTTGTTTAATTGTCCATTGTAATTTACTATACTGTGATGTAACTTTAGCAGGTTTTCCGACAGATCATATTAATAATCTCTCATGGAACAGGTTGTTACGGCTATCTGTAACATATTGTATAACCCAATCTGCACTTCCGAACAGGTGAAATGTAACAAGCATTGTGCTATTCCGTTTGTTGCCTACACCCCCCCCCCCCCCCCCCCTTACCAAAATTCAGCTTTATTTTCAATCATGTATTTACTTTCCTGTAGGGGATGTAGTTTACAAATGTAATGTTACAATTCTCAAGTTGACTAATCAATGGATAGTGTGTATAGTCTGTGTTATCTCCTTATAGCTCCTTAACCCTAACCCACCCGGTGGATTTTCCAACGAAATTTTTTTCAAGCGAAAAAAGCACACACAACAAGAGGTGCCACGCCCCGGGTTTGAACCCACGACCTCTCGGTTGGCGGGCGGACACTCTACCAACTGCGCCACGGGGGAAGCTGTGCTGGGCGAGTGTATTCGCCCAGCTATATAGCCCGGGGCCATTATTTCACACAAAAACCTCAGCGCCACGCGGAACCAGGATGCTGGGAAATGGGATTTCATGGGATCTGGGGCTGTAAGGGTTAAGCAGGGTTCAAAATAATGTTTGGGCTTTGAGGGCTATTTTGAGCAAATCCTGCCAAAAATCGCCCCTTTAGTACATTTTACCATAGGCCCACATTTTATCAGAGGGCTATTTTGTGAAAAGTGGGGGCTAATCGCCCTTCGCCCCTGTGTATTTTGAGCCCTGTCCTTAAGTTATGAAAACCATATCAAAGTTATCTTCTAATTGTCCATATTTTCATCTGGTGAGAGAAAGACGTTTCGAGCTGAAATATAGCATTTACTAGACACACGTCTTTTGGTTAAATCTGCAGTGTTTTGAAATTCATTTTGTGCTGCTGTACAAGTACCTTCATTATTTGAGAATCATGATTGTGTATGTGTGTTATTTTGTGCTGCTGCAAGTTAGTAATTGAAATAATGAAAACTGTTCATCAGACAGATAAAGCAAGGCATGGGGGAATGGTGTGACTTGTGATTGATCCTGACTCTTATATAGCACCACTGTATGATAAACAGATCTGTTTATAACACTCTTTTATCGAAATTACTCAAAAGTTTTTTCTGTATCATGTTTTTCTGAAATTCCTTTATGACAGCACATATAAATTAAGCTATGTTTTCAACATTATTTGCAGTTTCGGCACATACTGTATGATGGATGATGTAGTGTCGTTGTATGGGGTAAAGGATGTACTTTTATGCTCATTATATTATCAGATATGTCACTTGGTTTGCAGTCAACACGATTTTGCATTTTGGCACTTAATGTTGTATGACATAAAGAGTGTTTTGAAAATATGCCTCTCTTATTAATTTAGTACGTGAACTGTAATCTAGATGAAATTTGATAACACAGATAGCAGTATCAAGACATCCACTACTTGAGTTTGATCAGTTCCAAATTGGCAAAGCGAATGAATATACAAAAGGACCCAGGCACGCATGAAGGCAACAATTGCACCGTGATCATATGCGTAATGCATGTGGCCAAAAGAGTATGTGCGTGTGGCCATAATCGCGCACGAACGCTTGGATTACTTTTGCTCGCGGAGAGATAAAAACTGGATATTTCTTGCCAAATTGGAACTAATTAAACTATATACTGGTTATACAATAATGCCACTTAAATATGAGTTGTCATAATGGATTCACTGTGTGTATGGGTTGTTGAATTCTGTCAAGGTTCTCATTGAAATGGTGAAATTAACAACCAAGCAACTTTTCAATTGAGATTGGTAAAGTGTTGTCAGAATGCATAAATGAGACCAATGTGATATTATTCACGTATAACATTCCTTTTTATTTGCCATTCATAGACTCATCTATTTGTCATCTTTGTGATATAGTGTCTATGTATGGGGTATAGAAGACTAGGTTCAATGTACAATATGTTATCAAAATTAGTTCAGGAATGTGACATTACTAGGTGTGCATAGTAAACATGTTTTTGCATTTTGGCACATGTTATTGAATGAGTGATTCCAGGGAGTGTATCATTTTAGTTTATAAAATGTATCTCAAACAGCATTTCAATGACCTCAAACAGCATTTCAACGACAAGCCGTCCACCATACTGATCATACAATGACGCCACTTAAATTCGAGATATTTAAAAAGGCCTACAGTCAGTATGGAATTCTTAGAACTTTATATTGAAGTTTTTTTAATTAAAATTAAAATTGAAGATTTAAACATTTAAAAATAATTTAAAAAGAAAGTAGCACTTTCTTTTTTCTTTTTTTGTTCAGCGCACTGGGGTCTTGCGACGGAGTGCGCTTAATAAGCATGGTTTATTATTATTATTATTATTAGCAAATCACATACCTGGGACCTCCTCTAAAATGCAAATCTAATAGTAATAAATTTGTCTACACTATAAAACCCATACCTATTAAATGCCAACTTGATGATCAGCAATAAACATGATTTGCTGCCTCAACTTTTATATCCTCATGATGCCTGATGGTACATTAATAACATGACATTTTATTCCTATATTATACAAAGTACATGACTCTATATACCCCACCAGCCAGCAGGCAGGTCTATTATTATAATGACTTGGCTGACATTGCCAAGCTCAATGAATGTAAGCTTAATGTGTCAAAAGACAGGGTCACAAAGTTGTGACCTATGCCATGGGCCAATTATAAACTGCTACTTTAAGCAGCTCAATTTCAAACGATGAATACAGGATTTATTCCTGGGGCTCAAAATAATACCACATGCATTGCTTGTTAATGCTTGCAGGCTTTTCACCTCCTTATTGTTGTTATCTTCTTTCTTTCATATTTCATATTTCATGCAATATTTTGTGTGAAATACACTAGTAGCGTGTATGCTAATGTTGCAAAGTTGCTGTTTCCTTTTATAATCCCTTTTTTTTCTTCTTTTATTGCAAAAGAAGTGTATACAGCTTGGTAAAGAACAGCAGATATTTATTTAAAAATTGAATTTTTTCATTTTTCTTGATTTATAAATACTCCTACTGTTAAGAATTTTAGCTATTTGATGTGGCAAAAGCTTCACAGTGGACAAACGTGCCTGGGAGAAATTGCCTTGGATTATTAACAGTGGCATACTGTGATAACTTCTTATTTGGTAATACAAACAAAATTGAAAGTTCAATGTTAGAATTAACCAGAGCAATTGGAAAGTAGTAGATGTTATCTGTGATGTCAAGATATGAATATAATTGCTACTTTTGAGCTATGAAATGTTTCCAAAATCATGATAAGTTGAAGATTGACATTCTGTGATAATCTTCATTTATTTGGTATCATGTATTTCCTCTTTTAATTTTGACGTGGAGAATGTGGTCTTGGCCCAAAATGCAACAGCTTCATGGGGCTTTGCTCCCTGGACCCCCCTAGTAACACCCTGGCGTCACCCCTCCACAGAGCAGTCAGCCAATCAGCCACAGAATCATAATAATATATAGTAATTACTATTCATAAGACACAGTTACAACACTATGTAGAATGGATGCGGGTTGCCACAGAATCCCAATGCCCCAGCGCCAGATGTACTGATAATAGCAATAATAATAATATATAGTAATACTATTCATAAGACACAGTAACAACACTATGTAGAATAGATCGGGGGGGGGGGGGGGGGGTTATAAGTTGCATTATTGATATATAGGATTGTTATGACTGTTGTCTGTGCCCTAATGGTTTATAGTATCTTTTTTTCTTCCTATTTTCGTGATCCTTACATGGAGGTATGACCAGAAAGTCATACCTCTTTTGATTTTAAAATCTAAACAAATAAGTTATAAAACATCAAATTCATTTGAACCAGTTACGGATTTGCATCTAGAAAGCCCACCATGTCTGATAATGGCATTTTATTCCTTTAACCATTCTTATTCTCTAAATGTTTGTGGTTTAATCTGTTAGGAGTACTGCAGTTCAACGAACACAATATTTTGCTAATAATTAATAAGGATTGCATACAATAGATGTGAAACCTTGGAATAGGTTTCCAACAATGATTATTTTGACTTTTAAAAGTACAAAAATAATAGGTTGCCATCAATTTGTATAAAATGGGACTTCCAACCTAAGCCATTTCCCCCTAAAGTTAATGCCCTGGCAGTTTCCTTAGTTACAGAAATGTTAGACTTAGTGTCAGTCACAATCAAAAAAGTCAAAAAATAATCAAAGAAATCCACTGAACACCTTAGGGGTTACCAAAGCGGCGTAATTGTGGTAAAACCGTGATGAATGGGTCTTGTCAGGTAGGTGTAACAATATTGTACCCCCAAAAAGGAATTCAATAGACAAGGGGACCTCCTGTTTGTTGAACTTATATGCCTCATGGGGGTATCAGGGTAATGGTGACAAAAGTATGTGACCTTTGACCCACCTGTCTTGAACAGGTTTGATTTAGGATGTTATGTATTACCATACATGTACATAGTATATCATTTTGAACTCTGGGGTATTTTCTTCCCAGGCATAAGTGCTACTGAATAATTTGTTACCTTAGTTTTACCTTTCTACATGTATATGAGAAGCAAGGGGTGGGGCATACAATAGATCTGATATTGTAAGTTATTAACGATGAGGTATGTATATACTGAGTCCTTCAACTCACTTCAGCTAGCTTTTTTTGGTTCTAAACTTAGTGTGCCAGGTTTTCATGCCCAATTTTTAAGTGTTAAGGTGGTAACAAAACAATTAAAAGTAAGTAAATTTTCAACAATAATATGTAACCAGCCTAGATTGTTTTGGACTTTGCCAAACACTGTTACACCTTGGTTTAGCTTTATAGTGGTATGATCAGGGTAATAATTTCAACTGTTACTAGTGTTAGGAGCATTATATCAATCAGACAGTGGTACAATGGCTCCAGTCAGAGCTGTATACCAGTTATGAATATCGTTAGATAAAGATGTAGAACAAAATGTCTGCAAAGATTAGCAACATTTAACAATAACAGACCGCCCCCCACACACACAAATATTATATATGAAAAGTAAATGGATGAAGTAATAGAAATTTAAAAATAAGTAAATAGAATGTTATATTTGGTGGGTTTTTTTCATTCTCAGATAATCACATTTGATTATTTTGAGAAAGAAGAAATGATCATACAATATCACCCACACAGCAAATGAGATTAGTATCAGAAACATATTTTGGACATGAGTTATTGATATTTAATTACAGTATGTAAGACAAGGTTTGAATGTCAACCTCTTAGATGTAATTTAAAACTAAATATGTGTACGCAAGGAAACATTCAACCTATATAGAATGCAAGGAACTTGAGAACGATAAGTAATCTAATGCAAGGGGGCAGATCCAATCTTGAAAGTGGGGGGGACATTGCCATTTTTTCGCTAGACAATCTTGAAAGTGGGGGGGGACATTGCCATTTTTTCACTAGATCGCCACAAAAAGTGGGGGGGACATTTGATATTGTGTCAGGAAGTGGGGGGGACGTGTCCCCCCCGTCCCCCCCGGGATCTGCGCCCTTGATCTAATGCAATCAAAGCATATAGTTCGACTGGATTAGATGTTTTGTATAAATTGAAATACCCACAAATTGTTAGATAAAAAATATATAGCAATACTACTATTTAATGATCAGTACACACAATATGAATAGAGCTGCGATCATGATACAAATGATCGTCTACCCAGTTGACAATCATGTGGGTATTTCCATTTCTGCATATGTAAACAGGGTGGTTCAAAAAAATAACCCATTATTGGCAGCCATTTTTAGCTACTTACTAATACACTTTGGTAAATAAGCATTACTGGGCCAACTATCTAAGACTTAGCTCATTTTGTTTATGAAATATGGAACGTTACAGATAACATGTGCAAAATCAGTTTGAGCAGAGGCTATTGAGCATTACTGGTCCAACTATCTAAGCTCAGTTTGTTTATAAAATATAGAACGTTAAAGATAGCATGTGCAAAATTGGTTTGTCTTCAAATGCTCTTGTAATGCCTCACTTTGATTATGCTAGCCAAGTATGTCTAACTGCTCTCAGACGTACCAAACTAAATTGCAGACTCTCCATAATCGTTTAGCCAGAACAATTTTATCTGCTGATATTAGAACACCTATGAATGATATGATGACTTTACTCAAGTGGGTAAAACTAAATGAAAGGTGGACAAAACAAATGCTTACCATTGTATTCAAATGTTTAAGAAATATCAGTCCAAATTATTTATCATGCCAATTTGATTTTGTACATAATAGTCATACTTATACAACAATAAATCATACATCAAATACTCTATTGATTCCCAAATCTAATAGCAATTCTGGTAAACGTACATTTCATGCCAGAGCTTCTTCTCTTTGGAACAATGTTTCATTCACCCAAAATATGTATTGAATTGAGAAATATGTCACTAAGTCAATTTAAGTCATGCTTCAAACTAAATTATAATTATTTAGTATGGTATTATATATTTATGTGTATACCTTTTCTTTCTTCTTTGTAAATAATCTGTTTATGAAACTATAATTTAAATTTTGAAAAGCACTGTTCATTGGATATATATACAAGCCATGCTTATAGACATAGTTTTACAATTGAATGATAGACCTTTCATACAAATATGTGATGGGTATGGATGGTATGTGATGCAGTGGAATGGTGTTATAATTAGTTTAAAAAATTGGTTGCTGTAATTTAAATTCCTTGCATAAATAATTGAACATACTGCACAAGTGTAGTAAAAAAACTTAAAATATACATGTAGCTATATATCTGACTAATATACAATACAATTTGTAACAAAATCCCACATTGCCTTAAATTGTGAAAGAAGTAAGCTGAACTTTCATTCTGGGATATTTCGTACCGAAAACCCCAACAGTGCTATGATTTATGTAAATTATTTTAAGTTGATTAAACAATGCATGGTGTTTTGGTTGATCATTACCCCCCTGTGTATCCCCTAAAGGTTTAGCCATCGGATTTGAACCTTGATATGGATCTAAATACTAATAAGTAGTTGCTATGCACAAAAGCATATGCCTATTCCATTTTTAGTACTTACCCCCTATGAAAAACATTACTTAGACTTGATGTCTTATAGAAAGGAGTAAATGGCATTTATATTGAATACCTCAATTAGTTATGGCTATTCCTTCTGTATCGTGGTACTGTCTTTTTCAGAGCTTTCTTCTATTGCTGTGATAACAGCTCTTATTTCCGAAGGGAGTATAATTAATGAAAGGGAAAGCCCATTTACTATGGCGTGAGTCACACAACTTTTTTCCTCTATGAGGAATACATTGACCTTTATTTTGAACTTAGTTGGAAACATCAAATTATGTCATCAGTGATTTATAGATTGCAATGTTATGTAATTTGTTTTCTCTTGTGGAAGCATTCCAAATTTGAAATAGTAGGTATCGCAATACTGGGGGGTACAATTAATCATAAGGGCAGAGGCTGAGATAAGCATCAGAAGTCAAAGTTAACTCTCTTTTTGTGCTAGCTATCACGATAGCTAGCTCTTATAGCCTGAATTCAAAATCAATATTCCAAGTACGCGTATGACTTCGAGTCACTTGGTTCAGGAAACCGTGACCAAATCGGTATAATTATCGAACGGGTCCAGCCAAATGACACTCTCATACGGGTATATTGGTTGATCGAGAAGTGTGACGCTTGGATGCTATTGTGTATTGCATCAGGGTCACTTACAAGCGCCGCCGAATCAATATATGTCCATGGCTTTGATTGGACGAGAGATGTGTTCAGTTGTTTAGCGCCCGGGGTTGACTATCTGTGGTTGTCCGCAGTTGTTTGCCTAGCCTGTGGAAAGTATATTTACTCCGATAGGTAAACAAAGCGATAAATATCCACTAGCTTGTGGCAATGTTAGTATTTCTAAAGAAATGGAGGGGGAAAGCAAACATTAAGGACTGAGAATTTTAGGCAAATATAGAATAGATTAACGCTGTCCATGCGCGCGGTTATGCACACGCAAAATACAATTCACAAAATGTTTCACAAACGTATTTAATTTATTGGCTTTCATCATCATATATTTCGAATCACCATGAGATATTAATTAACATAAGTACAAACACGTCTAGTATTAGGTCAGTTTAATATTCTTGAGATAAGACTTTGAAAGTTTAGAAAAGGTTTTTGCAAAATCTTTTTTATATGGTAAAACCAGAGAGATGTTAATTATTACACCTCCCTGGTAAAACCAGGGAGGTGTAATAGGTAATATCACTCTGGTAAAACTAGCCGCATAGAAAGTGTAATGAAAGGCTAGAAAATGGTTGACTTAATACATGATTAAGAATTCCTATTTATTATTATTATTAATTAGTTGTCCACACTGTATTAAAATACAAGTCTCACTCATAAATTTAAGGTTAGGATTGCTATCGAGCTTGAAGCAAACAAACTGATGAGTAAATCATCAAATTTCAAAATATATATATAATGCAGTTCTCATAAAATTAACTTATGATTACTAGGTAATAAATACACTCTCAAAATATTAAATGGGGGGGGGGGGGGGCTCAAGGAAGTAACTTTAGGAATTTTGTGAGTGCTGTAATTATTGAACTATGACTCAAATGTCTATAAAAGTACATTAGGAACACACCATTAGATACTCAGGGGGTGGGGGGGGGGGGGGGGGGGCGTTGCATGGAAGTTTAAAAAAACACTTTGCCCACTATCCAGGAAAAAAAAAAAACTTTGCCCACCAACCAGGAAAAGAAAAAAAGTTGACTAACCCAATTCAATGTAGAGAAAAACAGTAAAACCTAAAAACAACAACTGTGCCGCCTTTGCTAAAAAGAAATTTAAAAAAAAAAATTAATTCCGCCTACTTCGATGGCCAAAAAATAAATCCAATCGACCCCAACTTCCATGCCCCCCCCCCCCCCCTGAAAATCAAATGGTGCGTCCCTTATGTCTGTTATTCAACGAAAGCCGTTTAAAAACTATTGTACTTTTTTAATTCACTATTGAGCAAATATACCTCTGACAATCTGTGTTGATTTTTACAACACTTATACCAATAAAGCCTATGGAGAGGGTGGTTCTAAAATGTTTACTCTCGTGTTTGCCAAAGATGGAGATATCGTTTATAACTGCACAAGCAAATCATACTGGGTAGTTAATTTCCATTTTTTGGGTAGGCTTAATTAAATAAATACAAAATTGGCGTTCGTTTTATGAGTTTTGAAGTCAATTGATTTCATGGACTGTTTGCGACATGTGGGCGTAGCCAGGAGGCTTGTCATCTCGGGGGCACGAGAGTGGCGTGGGGTCCAGGGCCCACCATACCTAAGGGCCCTGGTAGGTCCTGGGACAAAGCCTCTGCTGCAGGTGATTAGAATTGGTATTGATTCCCCCACGACGAGAAACGCCCTGAAATTGGAGATAAGTATATAAAACCCTTTAACTCCCCTGAATTGTTAATTGCACCCCCCCCCCCCCCCCCCCCCCGAATGACCCTTGGTGCTGGGTTACCTGTAGCTACGCCGCCAATGAATGCACACAACAAGATCAAATGACCGTTTCATTTCTTCCAAATTTCTTTTTAATTCACGAATTGGGCAGAGCTCCAAACTGAGAAATAGCCCAAACCCTAATTGGAGGTGATTCTTGTAAATAATTAATTTTCAGAGTGTTTATAACATTAATGTGAAAGTTTCAGATTAAAAATTCAAACCAAAAAATAAAAAAATAAAAATAAAAGTACATCGTTAGTACATTATAAGTACATCTTTAAAGGATGATATCTCAGTTTGGAGTTTTCATAAAGACTAAACTGAAAAATTATATAACTCCGCTTAAAAAAAAGAGTACCATTGTTAAGCGGAAGATCTCTACTACAATAATCAATTACAAGCTCAATTTTGATATCTTGCCTAATTGTGTCTGATTTTCACATATACACCTAGCACATAAAGTCCCTGCTCAGGTGCTTTGAGGTTGACTAATTCAAAATATATAATCGGTACCAAAAATCTGAGATATACATTAAATGAGCAAATTTCTTCTCCGCAGTTTGATACCTCATTCAACAAAATCGAATGGATACTTTTAAAGTTATGTCGATTTCAATGACCGCGGATGCAACAGAAAAGTGGCACTAGGTATAGGAAATCATTGATTTGTGTGTGATTTACCATAGACGGTAAAAATCAATGTTTTACCCGTCTATGGATTTACGCACTGAAAAACTCACAGCTTATCAGCTAAGACTTGTATTCTTCACAGCCAGATACACCCTTTGTCCCGCACATTGCGGTTATCACTAAAGACCCATTCATCTGTCACGTTCAGATAGCACACAGTTATCACACACAAATCAATGATTCGTATACCTAGTGCCACTTTTCTGTTGCATCCGCGGTCATTGAAATCGACATAACTTTAAAAGTATCCATTCGATTTTGTTGAATGAGGTATCAAACTGCGGAGAAGAAATTTGCTCATTTAACCCTAACGCTACTACGTCTCACAGTCACCTCACAGCCAGCACCACGTGGCTTGCGCGCGCACAAGTTCTATCTCCTGTAGCACTAAACTACGGGTATATATGGTCTCCGATTTCTTAGCCTGTGAAGCCCTCCCCCCGTGGCTGAGTGTTAGTATATCTCGCCTGTCACGCGGCCGACCCGGGTTCAACTCCCGGCGCCGGCGGACATAATTTTTCCTATTTTTTATTTAACCCCCCTCCCCCTGTTCTTCGTTCCATCCCCACTGCCACGTTCTAGGGTTAGGGTTAATACGACACCACACAGTGCATTTCTTTAACCCTAACGCTACTACGTCTCACAGTCACCTCACAGCCAGCACCACGTGGCTTGCGCGCGCACAAGTTCTATCTCCTGTAGCACTAAACTACGGGTATATATGGTCTCCGATTTCTTAGCCTGTGAAGCCCTCCCCCCGTGGCTGAGTGTTAGTATATCTCGCCTGTCACGCGGCCGACCCGGGTTCAACTCCCGGCGCCGGCGGACATAATTTTTCCCATTTTTTATTTAACCCCCCTCCCCCTGTTCTTCGTTCCATCCCCACTGCCACGTTCTAGGGTTAGGGTTAATGTATATCTCAGATTTTTGGTACCGATTATATATTTTGAATTAGTCAACCTCAAAGCACCTGAGCAGGGACTTTATGTGCTAGGTGTATACGGACAACTACTGCAAATTTGTCTTCATAATCATTACTTGATATCATGCCCAAATTTGGCAATACGTCCACTGCCTGCTCTTGTGCCAATCTCTGATTACCCAATTACATGTCATTATTCTACCAAATGTAAGGACAGGGAAAATGCTCAAAAGCGCAAAAGCACCAAAAAAAAGCACCTTTTGCCCAAAATAGCACTTTTTTGCTCAAAAAAGCACTTTTTCATCACACAGCATTTTTTTTCAAAAGTTGTCTATATTTAACAAATAATGTCCATTTACCTAAAAATCAACAAGTTACATAACTGTGGAAGTGTTTATTCTACACTTAGTTTAGTTTGAATGTAGTTTTGAATGAAAAATAATGGTTTTGATAACAACAAAAAAGATATACGTCAACATGGAAACATGCAATACAATCATTAATAATAAAGATTCATAGAAAAATTCCAAATTTGAACTTACTGTTCCAGACAGTTTCGACGTCCGTTCGGATGTCTTTATCAATGGTGTATGACCGCTGATCCAGTGTTACCAGAAGATGTTGATTTTCTGGTGATGTCAGGTGATGATTTTGATGACGTAATCCGGATCAAAGGGTCGTACAGGTGACTAAGTTGGTAGGCCCCCTCGTCGCCATTCATTAGGTGCTGTTTCATGTCAATATTGGCTTTTCGACGGATCCAAATGGATTCTCTGATCCATCTGGTATTTCTGGCGTCGTCCCTCGCGAGAATGTTTGTATTGTCCCAATTTATGTCCCAATTTATGTCTAACATTAGTCTAATGTCACTAGCAAGCAACGTAAGGCCCTTAATAATCTGGCAAAAAATAAGGATGTTCTTATCATGGGAGCTGATAAGGGTAGAGCAGTCGTTATCATGGACAAAACGGATTATCACTAAAAACTACAGACAATGCTAGCTGATGAAAAAACTTACCATAAATTAGACAAGGACCCAACGCCAAAGTACAAGCGTAAACTCATCGGTATGCTCTCCAAGCTTAAGAAAGACAACAAAATTGATGAGGCACAATACAAGCACCTATATCCAACCATGGAATATGTCCCGCGAATTTACGCCACTCCGAAAATACACAAACCAAATGTACCGCTGAGACCTATAGTGGATTACACCGGATCAATAGGATATGCTACTTCACGCGCATTATCTGACATATTATCCCCTCTAGTAGGCAACACTCCACGACATGTAAAGAACTCGCATGACCTAGCGGAGGAGATGACTGAAATTTACATTGAAGAAGATGAGAATTTTCTCTCGCATGATGTAATCGCGTTGTTTACTAATGTGCCGATCCAGAAAGCGTTGGAGGTCATTAAACAAAGACTTACTGATGATGACACTCTCAAATCACGAACAAATCTCACAGTCGAGGATATTATGGAGTTATTGGAGTTTATACTCACTACTACATATTTCACGTCGCGAGGGCAAATTTACTGTCAAAAGTTCGGTACCGCGATGGGCAGCCCGGTGTCCCCCATCATAGCCAATATCATAATGGAACATTTAGAGGACATAGCTATTGCAACAGCTCCGCTTGACTGCAAACCTAGATTGTTCAAACGGTATGTGGATGACATCCTGGAAATTGTACGCAAAGGCACTGAAGACAAGCTCACGGACCATCTCAACAATGTCGACGAGACCGGTAATCTCAAGTTTACATACGAGAAAGAACAGGAGGGAAAAATAGCGTTCCGGGACACACTCATCGTACGCAAACCAGATGGCAGCGTGAAGCTCCTAGTTTACAGAAAGCTCACACACACCAACCAATATCTGAACTTCCAATCGGCCCATCCGTTGCATCACAAATTAGGTGTTATCCGCACTTTGCTAGACAGGAAAGATAAAATTGTCACAGAACCAGAAGACAAGATCGCTGAGGAAGAAATCATCAGGTCAGCCCTCAAGCAATGTGGATACCCGCAATGGTTGATTGACAAAGTAAAGAAAGCGAGACAACAGCCAAAGAAAAAGGACAGTAAAAATGCCAAAAGTGAGAACAAAACTCTAACTAACGTCACTCTACCGTATATAGCCGGGGTCACGGAAAAGGTTCAGCGAATCTTCAGAAAACACAACATAGGTTCAGCGGTAAAACCACACACCAGCCTCCGGAATATTTAGTGCACGCGAAAGACAAACAGGACAATGAGGACAAAGCAGGCGTGGTCTATGAGATCCCTTGTCAGAACTGTGACAAGACGTACATAGGCGAGACAGGCCGCCGGTTCGGCACCCGTAAAAAGGAACATAAAACTGAAACGGACAAAATGACCGACCGCAAATTCACCCGCACGGCAAGGAAAGACTCTCAAAGCATAGAGATGAAGTCTTCCATCGCAGACCACGCTGCTACGGAAAACCACTTAATAAATTGGGACAATACAAACATTCTCGCGAGGGACGACGCCAGAAATACCAGATGGATCAGAGAATCCATTTGGATCCGTCGAAAAGCTAATAATGACATGAAACAGCACCTAATGAATGGCGACGAGGGGGCCTACCAACTTAGTCACCTGTACGACCCTTTGATCCGGATTACGTCATCAAAATCATCACGTGACGTCACCAGAAAATCAACATCTTCTGGTAACACTGGATCAGCGGTCATACACCATTGATAAAGACATCCGAACGGACGTCGAAACTGTCTGGAACAGTAAGTTCAAATTTGGAATTTTTCTATGAATCTTTATTATTAATTTTCCTTGGATTCCTGATGAAATTATTCTCTGCAATACAATCACTTTTTGGATTTATTTTTAACGCATATGGCATAATTTTGGTAAATAAAAGCACCTTTTACTAAAAAAAAAGCACTTTTTACCTAAAAAAGCACCTTTTGCTCCAAAAAGCACTTTTTCCAAAATCAAGCAGCACTTTTAGTGCTTTTAAAAAGCGCAAAATCCCTGTCCCTATACCAAATGCTTTCCTAAAAAATATCAAAGTCTTTCATTTGTACTAGCACTTCCCCTTTAAAGGGTTTTTTATTTAACTTTCACATTTGGTGAACTCTGGCAAGTTACAACTAGACCCATAGGCATGTCCAGAACTACAATTTAATCTTTAAATCACTGATGACACAACTTGCCTGACACAGTTACAACTTGATTTTTACAAACAGGTAAAGGAAGTTTTGAACCCTGTTTGAGACTACTTTATTAAGCTGAGCAATTTATCAATACAGTATTTAATTTAATATGTATCGCAAAACATGCTTTGTTAAGGTTTTTCACTCTCTTTTCACACTTTTCTTTGACAAAGAATGTTCTATTTAGTATTGGCATATAATCCTCGCCTATAGTATACAGTTACAATTGCTTTCAACACAACAAGGAGAAAGGGGGCAAACTTGAGGTTGAACCTTTCTCGCCCACAACAAATCACGTTCCAAGGTTATTGAACCCTCAGGTGTATATCACATGACCTCTACAGAACTGGTTGACTGGCTATTATTTATATCCCCCATTTGTTTCCCCAATTTGCTTCCAAAAAAGGGGAATTCCCTGACTGCTTGTTGTTATCAACCAAGCTTGAAATCACACATCATTACCTTTGTTTTGAAACTACATGGACTATCTTGGGGTTTTATGACTAATGGATTTTCAGTGAATGACAATGACATTTTTTTATGAAAACTAAATGTCTATAACCCTAACTTTATTTCACCACACGGCAACAGATTTCTTTTCCCACCCCAAAAATTCACCAGAAAGGTCACCCCGACACCCCCGGGATTTGAACCACGGACCTCCAGTACCCGGGCCCAGATCCTGGCCACTACACTACGTCTGTCAGTTGACACTCGGCGAGTACTCGCCTCGTTATATAGCGTGGGTCCATTTTGTAGCCCAAAAACCTGCACGCCGGGTTATAAAAACATGTTTTCCGCCCAGTTGCCGTATGGTGTAGTAGAGTTAGGGTTAATTAAGGTGTATGATAAATTTGTTTACATTTATAAAACAGTCTGTTTCAAGAAAGGTGTATTATTTAAGTGGGTTAAAGGTAGATGACCCGATCACATTTTCACAGCACAGATTTTTCTCAAACATATGGAGATTTTCATATCATATGAAAGATCATATTTTTCTGATTAACATACTGAAATTTGACGGTCCAAATCAGTATGATTACGAAGAAATCGGTGAGATAACATCGAATTACCGCAAAAAGTGGTTAACCACCAATATAGTTGTGTACAACTCAATGGGCACATTTCACGGCATCTTGTGAGTCTAAAATAAGAACCATTAGAGTTATGCAACTCAAACTTTGGAATACAACTTTTTTGAGGATGACCTTTCATGTCGAATAGAAAACTTCAAGTTGACAATCGGAACATCTACCTTTGCCCATAGAACTTCAGATTGGTTTCACCTGCATGCTTGTAATACATTCATGATTTGAAAGTTCATTGGGTAGATAGAAATATACGGGCCTGACATTTCGATCCTGGCAGAATCTTTATCAAAGGCAAATCCAAAATATATACTCACATGTTTATTTTTGGGTAGCTGCTTGAATCTCGAAAAAGCATTGAAAGAAGTGTAGCTTTAATATTTTTGTGTTTACAGTATGTCTTTGTGCAAGTGAACTCTTCAAAAACCTTTCTAGAAGATCACTCAGCAACTGACGCTATCTATTGTTGTTTTGTTTATCTTCACAGACATAGCCATTGGAGCGCCTTATGATGGTGTCAATCAGACTGGTCTGGTGTATATTTATATGGGGACACCCAGAGGACAGAAGATGAAAAGATCTCAGGTAAAACGATGGTAATGGTTAATTAATTTGCAGGTGATGACATTTTAAGATGACTATGTAATTAGCCATATACCATTCCTTACATAGAAATTGTGAATTTTTATTCAATATATTCCTGAAAAGTTTGGATAAATTATAAAAATCTTCAAATACTTTCGCAAATGTATAACCTTTTCAAATATTTCCTAAAAAATCAACTATTTTCAGAACAATCCACTCCCCCCCCCCCCCCCCCCCCCCCCCACTTGGCCTAATGGCCGTGTTCGGACTAAAAAGAGAAATACAAAGAAAAATGATTGAACACCATTGAAGTAAAACTAACTTTTTTCTTGTCGTCTATCTTTTCTCTTAAATTAACAACCAAAGAATATTACACCACTTTCAAACTGTTTTGCACCATTAGTATATTCCAATAGGGTCAATAGTCGATAGGATATGTTGCGCACATATAAAAGTTAAGCACTTGATATACCTTTAACCACAAGATCATAAACTTATATTTTCCATGTAAGATGCCAAGGAAATTCTACAATAGTGACCAGTGTACACATATTCCACATTGTCTCTCTGCAAGCCACAATTATCTTGGAAGTAAATAACCACTTCCTGCATGTGTGTGTGAATAGTCACTTATTGATGTTCTTCACTTTGATTTACCTACTTATAAAGATTGTAACATGAATTTGTTGGACTGACTGACTGTCTGACTGACTCATTAGGACTAATTCCGTAGATGTATAATGTGACCTGTTTTGTTAAATGTAGATAGGCCAGTGTCAAACTAATTTGTGATTACATATTATATTAAGTAGTGTAGGATATAAGACATCACAGATCAAGTAGAACCTTGTCGATACATACAGACAGACTTACACACTGTCTACACCTTTTGAAAAGGCAAATATAATTATACACTGACTCTCCCATACCTGCCTACTGTTCTGATTTGGTCTGTACAAGTCCGATTTCTAAGTTTTAACATGCCAGAAAATCTGAATGTTCCGATTTCTAGAATTTTAGGAAGGAATAAAATGTATATAAAAAACCTGAACAAAATAAGAATAAAAGACGACTCTGTGCCCTCCCCCTCTGGCATTTTATCAGAATGAAAAAGAAATTCCTTAAAATATTATGTTTTTAGATCATTTAGTCAGTTTCATAATGTACATATAGACTTGGACCCCACCTGTTATGGGTGACCACCACACTCATGTCCATATTCTTGGACTTTCCATATTAGTAGGTATGCTCTGCATACTCTACAGTTAGGCATATCAACATACAATTTGTATTAAAGCTGACAGAATAATGCTGTTTTATTTGAACATATTTCCATTGATATGACAGACTGGCAGTCTGTATGGGGGTTTGAAGCCAAAAGGACTGATCTACAATGACTGCCATATGTCAGATTGCATTTTCACAACGGTGCACCATTATAGCACCACACATGGCAGCTATTACAGATAGTCACTTCTCTTTTCATTTGTATCATTTGATTTTAAGCAATGTCATTTCCCTTGTTCACTCAGGCATATTTGATTTCTTTTGTTACCAACTGCTATGCAGACAACTATTTACACACACACACATTTAAATTGAACTTTGAAGAGTATTAAAGCTGTAGGCAAAATAATTCATTAATTGACTATTTGACAAGTTCATCTGACAAAACACAAATGGTGTGACAAACAGTGATATTCATTCCATGTTTTTATTACAAAAAAGCCTGAAAGTTCAAGCCTATTTTGAAATTGTTTAAACCAGCAATGATTTTACCCCACAAATTGAAGACTTCAAATGTGAAAGTTATTAGTGGTAGTACCCACTTTAAGCTTGACATTTATGCTTCATTTCCAAGAAACATGCTTCATAAAATAAAATATGATATGTTTTCTTTTCCTAATAAGATTTGTCATGAAATCAACATTCCTTTTGTCTCATAAATCAAAGCATAATGTATTGGAGGATGACTGACTATCTTTATGTATTATTTCTATTTATCAGGTGTTAGCTCCGTCAGATTTTGGACAAGATTTGAGAACATTTGGTTTCTCTTTGAGTGGTGGAATAGACATGGATAACAACAACTATCCAGGTAAATCATCTAGAAATACTTGTCTGAAAGGTGTTGGATGTTAACCCCCTGAGAACTACCGGCCGATTGGTTAATAAAAATTCCATTAAAATGGAAAGTTGGCGGTCAAAAGGAAATTGCGATATAAGGCAAATAGAAAGAGCAAAAATAGCAACATTTGTAAATACGGCTTTTAGTTGCTAAAATTATGTGGCAGAAGAAGCAAGCGCATAGATGATAATTGTGCAAGATTCTTGCATGGCATTACTAGAAAGCAATATAAATTACAGCCATAGTTTAGTGATAAACACGGTTTTAACATTCAATTTAAGTTTTAAATATATGTCATATGTATTCAATTTATTTGATCAATACATAAATAAATGTAGAAATAAATAAATGAGTTTTTTTTAAAAAATACTTTTAAATAAATAGTTGAATCATTTTGTTAATAAATAATAATATAAATCGAAAATTACATTTTTAATCGAAAATAAATGAATCAATAAACTAATGAATCAATACATAAATACACGCATATTAAAAATTAAAATATTAAAAATTACTTATAAAATAAAGAAATTAAAACAAATAAACATGAGAAAACATTAATAAATAAATAAATGAATAATTATGTAGATATACTATAATATAAAAAGTAAATAAGTAAATATAGAAATATACAAATGAATAAATTTTACATTCAATTTAAGTTTTAAATATGTCATATATATTCAATTAATTTGATTAGAATTATATTCAATTTAATAAGGCCAATATTCGTTAGTAAAACTATGGTTGAAGTAGAATTTATTTGTTTATTATAGAAAAAATTCCATTGAAATGGAATGGGGGCGATCCAAGAGAAAGAATCATGTTTTGTAACCATTTTCTGAAGCATCTGTTCATTCTGTTGCATACCAAAATACCAGGGATATGGTGTATGTATCTTTCAAACAAAAAAACACCCCAAATCAAAACACAACAGTCTAAAAATAGTACAGGAAACCAATAAAGTTGATGTTTGTGCATGGAGGGATACGGTAGGTTTATTCTAAAGCAAGCACTATTTTTTCGCGGCATTTAATGTTCGTGATGCAGAAGAACCCACATTTTTCATCATGAAATGTTTACAAATGTACACCTTTCTAATCATGTCTAATAAGAATACTAAAAGCTTGTGAGCTTGACAATTTCACCAATCCTAGCCAGTCGCGAAATTTTTCATACACATAGATATTTCATGCAAACCTTGACCATGTTTTATGACACAGTTGCACAGTTGACACTCTGAGCTTTTCAGTAGTATCTGAGACCACAATTGTAATGTGTATAACATCTGGACAGTTGGGAGATTTCTCTTTAGTCAAACAAGATAAGCTATTATGTCTCTCTGTTGGGAGTCTAATAACATCTCTCTGATTGAATCATCAAGGCTAAACAAATATAGCTTTGACTCCATCACAGACTGCAGGACTGTTAAAATAAACTGCATAGGTACATGTAATTTACAAAGACTGCAAAATAATTTAGACAATTTTCCATATACTAAAAACAAAATGGCAGCCTCCATGTATATGTAGAAAGACCTAAATGTCCAAGAATATGCAATCTGATGCTATAAGGTTGGCGGTTGCCCCGCCAACCAAAAAGGTGGATAAATCATTTATTGAACCAATGAGAGACATTGTTAGAATAATTTTATCCCCGATAAAGATGGGAGTGAAATATTTTACAAGCTGCATTTAAATTGGCTATTCATATGAGTACATCTTGTTATAAACCAATCAGAACCACTGTAAGATAGACAGGTAGACCCCAGGGGGTTAAATTGATGTGAGGTTTTAACATGTTATGAAAGATGTATATCAGATTTAGTTAAGTCAATCTCCCTCGTCAGAAAAATGTGGACGCACACATCACATGAGGTTGACCTCGCGTAATAGTATGCGAGGTTAACCTCACCCGAACACATTGCAACGGACATTTGTGGTGCGCAACACGTAAGCTCAACCTCACGGCTCTGATTGGTTAGCAGCATTTTGTGAGTTTTCAAGTATGTGCAGTAAGCTGATCGAAGTGCACCCACGTATGTCGGACTGTGGCCAGGAGAATATGCGCCAAAGGTCCATTACACTATGTTTATGTTATAAACAGAAGGTTTCAATGTTTTCTTTTACCTTTAATGAAATATGAATTATTGAATATTTGTAACAAAACCTTACTGAATAAACACTGTATAGCAATGAAAACAATTTTGACATACATTTTCTTTTTCTTTTCATGGTTAATGTGATTCTGTTTCCATAAAACCTCTCATAGATATTTTTATAGCATTTTTTTCATACCTTTTTTTGATATTGATTAAGTCACTTTATATAAAAGACAATCATAACCATAATTGAAATTTTGGTGAGAAGAATTATTGGATAATTGTACCAATAAAATAAGAGTGGATTTAGTTGGATCAAAAATGTGCAAGCCAATTTATTGAATCATATTTACAATTGTGTAATGACATTCTCTGCCCTATGGTAGATCATTGTAGCGTTGTGGTGTCTACGACAGCCCCTTTTCAAAGTTTCACACAATTTGATATTATACGTATTTGGGATACTACAAATATTTGTGATATTGCCAGCACATTTTTGTATGCACAATTAATTCTTGGTGTTCAAAGCCTTTTTAAAACAGTACCATGAATCTGTCTACAATTGAAACATATAAGATGGTACCTGGATCACAGTGATTTCAGTGCCTTTGTGCCTTATCAAATATTAACATAATTTCAACATTTATGAAACGGTTCATGAGAAATGTTCTGGGATTGTTGCCAACATTGTTTTACAGCTATGAGCCTAAAATATCTGTATAGAATAATATAACGGAGATAGGGCTGTTTGGCAATTGATAGATATGTTAGTGGCATATTAGACTGACTGCATCTAATACTTTATGTTTGCGATTGCAGACAAATTTGTTGTTCAGCAAAAGATAAATAATGAATTGCATAGTCAAATCTAACAACAAGTTGACCAAAAAACCTTTATGGATGAATGATTTCACAGAGGTTAGAGATCATTACGAAACAAAGTTCAATTGTGTTTTATCACCTTGTTCTTTTGTGGTGTACTGTTCACAAACAAGTTTTCATACCGATGATTCTACTTAAAATCTTGATTTATTGAATGTGTAAAGTTTTATCTTTTGTACGTGATATTATTTTGAAAAGAATGTCATCAGACAAACAATAACATCAATTTTAGCAAAAGTTTAAAGCCGACTACATTTTATGGTGTATTTGATGTTAATAACTTTCAAGAAGTATTTGTTAATCAGTCAGTTTAGATTCATTACAATCTTTGAAGCATTATTTTTTATTCAACTGGTTTTGATTCACTGCTTTCTATTAATTCAATATTAGAAAAAGAAAGCATTTGCCTTTGAATACTTTGAGAAATATTTGACGCTGTCAACACTGGGTATGCAACGACTTGTGCAGGGTTTTGGGTCATCCAACGTCCCTTATCTGTTAGATTGAAACATATTATTAACTAATGAACATTAAATAAAAAGATTCATGTACAAATTTTGTTCTCATTACTTTGGGAATATAGTAATGCGGAACATTCATAATTGGAACTAACAATACCAGTTCCACTATCTTCAGCTACTGACATTTGAACTTTAACCGGAAGAAGAAAAAGAAGACTGTACAATGCCAATTTTACTCTTAGTGTTGGTTGTATTAAAATCAAATAAATGTAACATATATATTATTATTATTAATATCATTATTATTTGTTATGAAAACTTTATTTGTATTATGTCAAACATGTATTCATGTGATCCCTTATCACATATCATGAACTAGAACTCTCTATTATCTTTTAATAAATATATATTGTCCTTTCTTTGACTTTATCACCTGTTGATTAATCAATGTGACTTTTTGTTTCCTCCAGATATTATCATTGGTTCCTACAACTCGGATAAGGCAGTTGTTGCTAGGTTGGTATTTATGAAACTGTTTACTTTCAAAAAATATTTCTTGTTAGGACTATAGTTCAGTCAGTCCAAATTGGATAAAACCTGTTAACAGCAGCGAACGAATTCAGAAGAGCTTAGCGTGCAAAACACTGGCATGGCGTAATATGGCGCGCAATGTCGCAAGTTGCAGTGTCATTGTATGTGTGACGCTTGCATATGCCAAAATCATGCTTATGCGCTTGGATTACTTTTGCGCGCGGATAAATAAAAAACAAATATTTCTCGCCAATTTGGAACTGATTGAACCATAGTATTATTTCATCAGATATCTTCAAATTTAGATAGATTGGTCTTCCTGTGCAGATCATGTATGGTTTGATCCAGTTGTGTTTCCCAAAAGCAGTAATTACATTCTCATGTTTAGATTTACCTGTCAAGATATATGTGACCAGTCACATCAAAAGGGTACCTTTGTCGTTCAAAATGAAAAGTGTATTTTGTAAGCTTTAAAATGACACCTTGCTTGATATATTTGGACAATGCATTCTGATTTTATGTGAAATTATCAGGTGGAAATTACTTTTTATAATTTTATTTTCTTATGGTTTACTTCCTCTATATCTTAAAATGTACACTGCTAATAACTAAAGCCCCCTTTTGGTGTGACATGTATATGTAGGATATGGACGTATCCTTTTAGCAGGTATGCTTGAGTTAACTTGCAAATAAACAATTATAGATTTGTCCTCCTATATCATTTCATTCTGTTGTGTTCCCCTCAAGAGATGCTTTCATTCTTGTATTTGGATGAATCAGTCTTATTAATGGTCTATTAGAGTTTGTTTTGTACCTGTTAGCTGATATGTTTTGGACAAACTTCAGAATTTTTAAACATAATTTCTCATATATCATTTATTTGGAGATCCTTGGATAAAAAACCATACAAATATGCATCGCAGTTCTGTCAAAACCTCATATCCATCCAGCTTGTATAAAGTAATACTTCATATGTATAACCTTTAGGCAATCTGCTCTAAACATGTTCAAGGGCCAAAAACATATCTATTAACACCTTGTAAGTGCTCTTGCCCCTGAACATGTATAAAGCAACACTTTCTATGCATAACCGTTGGGCAGTTTACTTTATACTTGACATGTTGAATGGCTAGCAAAATATATGAGGTTTTGAGAGAACAGCGACGATATAACGAAGCTTTTCAATGTAATCATATGAACCATAAAAAGCTGTACCTTCCTTACTGAACAAGGAGGGCATGTAACAGTAATACATTCATTCATACTCAGTTTCCAAGTCAAATTTATGATAATCATTCATAATAAGTATGACTGAAACACTCTGTAAGTAATATTGGGATCATACATATGTTATTTTATTCATTTTTATATAGATCTCGACCAGTCATCACCATAGATGCTGAATTGACAGTAGAACCGGCGGGTATAGACTTAGATGACCTCAGTTTAACATTACCAGATGGTTCAATGGTTACACCGTAAGTATTCACACTTTCCTAGATCCTTAAGTAACAATCACGTTCCAGCCCTGTTCTTTATTTAGACCAGGCTTTCTCAACTAGATTTACCGATGCGCCACATTTTAGTAACCAACTTGTTGAAGCTCCACTTGGTCATATTTTTTAGAATTTACAATGGCAAAATTCCTGTCACAAAATATTTTAACATATATACGTATGTAGGCAACATAATAACTAATATTATTCTTTGCTGTCTTTATACATCTGACCGTCATAGGCCTATGAAATCTGGCTATATCATGATATGATTTATTTTTAAAACAAATTTTAACCACTCTCGCGCCACTTAAGATGCCTTGATGTGCCACAAGTGGCGCGCGCGCCACCATTTGAGAATGCCTGATTTAGACCAATGGAATAAATATTCTAAGGTCTGACATTTTAATAATTTTAAAGACTGACAAACTTAAGTTTTTTGTTTTTGTAGATTTTGTTACCTTAGTAACACACGATGGCTGCCTATCAAGTGCATTTTCGTTATAGACATGTTTTCAAACTTTTAAAAAAAAATAGCGCCCAAAGCTCAAATTGAGCAATATTGCCAGTTACGTGAAAACTACTATATTACAATAAAAATATGAACAGAAATAAGAACTCAATACTCCACGGCGGATTGTTATCAATCAAACAACTTTGATTGGGATAAAATTTTCATTTCATGTATTATGGTACTCATGTTCCATTTATGATTTTGTTTCAGATTTTCCGTTACCCTGTGTCTGACCTACCAAGGTGATCCAACCGCTGCTAGTATAGAGGTAGAATACAGTGTCGTCTTGGATGCGAGGAATCTGGGCAGTCCGAGGGCGCTGTATACAGATAGCACTACCAATACTAGGACTGGGTCTGAACCGTTGGCTGTCAATACTGAGGAATGTATTACGATGGAGGCATATGTGAAGGTAAAAAATATCATTATATAATTTGTATCTTAATTGATAGTTGAGGCAAGATTTATTTCCGTTGAGATGGGGTATAGTAGGTGGATATTATGTGCTAAACAAAGGTTTGTAGTAAAAGAGGCTGTTGCAAGTTCATAACCAAGAGGTTTAAAAGAAGTCGTATTGTAACTAGTGGTGTAACTTTGTGTCACAGTGTACTGTGGGTCACTTGAAGTAAGGAGGTGTAGTCATTGGTGCATTGTTTCTGCACTAGAGCTGACATTTCTTCTTTGCTTTTGTGGGGTTGTTACATTGGAGTTCCGGGCACATTATTAAAAATACTATCATCAGAATACATACCGTCATTGAGGCTACACAGAGTAAGGAGTAATCTTTATAATGTAACGTTACATTAGAAAAACCACAGTCTTTAACGCATTTGTTTGGTTTATTTTACAGAGCAACATCAGAGACAAACTTTCTCCAATCGCCATAGACCTGAACTATGAGTTGAATGAAGAGAACATTGTTCTAGCGCCAATGCAGTTGATGCCCATTCTTGATGCAAATGTTGATAAGCAAGTCCGGAAGCAGGTAAGATGGCAGGCACTTCTTAGAAATGGTCTTCATAAACACAAGGATTGCATGCATTATTTACGATATAGGCTACAATATTCATAACAAATGTAAAATATAGTTTGATCAGTTCTGAATTGGCGAAGCCTCTTTACAGCAGCGAATGAATACAGAATGATGCGGGTATGAATGAATGCAACAAACGCACTGTGGATCATACACATGCGTATGACCAAAACCATCTGCGTTTGATCGTAATCACATACGTATGCTTGGATTACTTTTGCACAGAGAGATAAAAAAACAAATATTTCTCGCCAATTTGGAACTGATAAAACTATAGTACAGAATTAAGCTTGTTTGTCAGATGACTGATGCTGTGTACAGAGCATAAATGTATTATCTTGAAACTTATCAAGCTCAATCAGGATGCCTTGATCAATTAATCATTGGATTTGTAATTGTAAATTTTTCTACTTTATCATTCTGAATAATCAGGAAAGTGTATTCTGAAACCAAGCAAGGGTTATTGATTTGCTTTGATTTTGTCCAAAATGGACTGCAATTATCAACCGATAATAGCTTTAATCTAATTGTGTGTGTTATTTCATCAACAGGTATATATACTGAACAACTGTGCAGACAATGTATGTACACCAGACCTTATTTTATCAAGCACTACGTAAGTATACCACTTTGGTGAAATATTATTTTGGCTTTCTTGAAGATGTTTTGTGAAGTTAGGATTTAACAAACTTACGATAATTGTTAAAGATAAATTGAGACCAAATTTGATTTGACAAAATCCCTATTTCTGCTCCAAACAAAGCAGGTTGAAAAAATGTTCTATGTTTGGATTTTATTTGTGGAAAACAAATTTACATAGCCGTGGTGTTTAACTCGGTCATGAAAAGGTGAATAGAACATCTTACTCTTTCCGCATGACTATTGGTTTTAACAAACACAAAACAGATTTTTCACAAACCTTTCCCAACTTTCAAGGTCTATCTCAAGGTTTACAGAACCAATACTAGGCATGTTTGTACTCATTTTAATGCATTTTTCATGGTGATTCCAAGTGTGGTAATTAAATAAAATAATTTTGACTTTTTTTAAACATTTTGTGAAATCTTGAAATGTCATCTGCAGACGTCTGTCGCATGGAAAGTGTTAGTTTTGCTGAAATGGAATCGTTTGAAAATCATCAGTGTAATGACTTTATTTTATTTTATTTTATTTCATTATCCCCCTGTTTTGTAAAACCAGAAGGGTTTTTTTTGTCATGTTAGTGTCCGTCCGTCCGTGTGGGTGTGCGTCCGTGCATGTGTGCCATAAGGACAGAATATGAATATCAGACTTATGATCCTATACCTTTTACAGAGATACAACAGAGCTTGTGATTGGTGGAACAGAGTCAATGACCCTCAATATAGTTGTGAATAACAAAGGAGACGATGCCTTTCAGTCTACCTTCACGGCGGTGATTCCATATGGAGTGCAGTTTGTACGAGTAGAGAGAAAACAAGTGGTAAGGGCTCAATGTTGACAATGTTAGTGAAAAATCATAAATCATTGCAAAATAAAATGTCACTTAGTGCATGATTTATTATTGAAATGAATATTATTCCTTCAAAGATGTGGTATGCCTTGGACCAATAGTTTTCTGTTTCTGATTAGTTTTGCACCTTAAGTGCTGCTTTACAAGCATGCTGAAACTTTTTTAACAGCAGAATAATTTCAAGGTAGGCTTTGCACAGTGTCAGTGCCAGGATTTTCAAAGTCGAACTAGCGAATCATTTTATTTAGATTTTACCCCCTTTTTGCTGGAAAATTTGGGAGGGTACATATATGATTGGAGGTTCGTCAGAAAAAACTACCCTTTTGCTTGATTTTTGGTTTACAATGTTATTCTTTTCAGGATTTCTCTGTAACTTGTGTTGGTGGTGATGATGAAAACAATATAGTCACATGTGACATTGGAAATCCACTGTTTGGAGGATATGTGGTAAGTTAGTCTATATTGCGATAACAAAATAATGTAAATAAGTAAGACTTTTCTTTCAATTTCTAACCAAGTTAATTCATCCTAGATCTATTAAATCACCCCTCTTTTGAATATAATCGAAAAATCTCATTTTACTATTATTATTTCCAGTATAATTTATTTCCAGTTAGGATTTTTCAACAACATGGCCTTTTGAAAGATTGGTAATTGCTATTTACTTTTTGACATCTCAAGATTGAGACCGTTGTTTGATACAACACATCAAATCTTGTTGATCTTTTTAAATATTTTTATTTATTTATTTTTAGGTTGAGTTTGGCTTAACTCTTGCTACATATCTGCTGACAGGAGAGAGGGAAAAACTTACATTTGCACTGAGAGCAGCAAGGTATGGATATTTGCTTATATAATAATAATAACAAGACATTTCTTAGGCGCTTAATACAAAAAAATATGACAAAAAGAGAGCAGCAATAAAAATGTACAAAGTTAAAATGCACAGTATAAAATACAAAAATTGCAATAAAATACAGAAGAAATATACACTCAAAAATACAATACAGTTAATAAAGTTTACATGTATTTCAATTACTTTATAGGGAGTGTGTAATGTAAAATGAGTTTGTAATTTGCTACTATTGTATACACTATTATATACCATTATTTTGTCACACCTCTTTATTCAACAGTGACAATGCTGAAAAACCTGACACCTTAGGGAACAATGAGTTGAACATCACCATACCGATACATGTGAGAACAGGCTTAGTGCTATTTGGGTAAGTGCTTTTATTATTTTCAAAACATACTGGACTGGAAGGTCTTGAACATTTGCCAGCAAGTCTTTTCACAGTGACAAGGTCGTCGATCTTTGAACTATGTATCATCCCTTTTTTTAGACGCAATAACTATTACTATTAAGATCGATCGCTGAAGGTACTGCATCCATGTGTGAGTGGGATGACTAATGATTGATTGGATTTTGAAATCATCGATATGGATTGATAATCCAAATATTGATCGGCAACTTGATGTGAATCCAAACTGACTTTCAAGGTATTGGGGAGGAATGAAGATGAGAATGTAGGACTTATCTAAGGCCAACAAAAAAAATTTGATTGTCCTTGTACTCTTACTCATTCCAACCAAAATTGTTTTGGTTTTTTGGTTTTTTTTAATTAAAAAAATAAATCAAAAATTTCAATTTTTATGTTGAAAATTTCATTTTTTACAAATATGAGTCGAAAATCAAACAAAAAAAAAATTATTTAGAGAATAAAGGTATTGTTTTTAGACCGTACCCGTGTTATATTGTCTGACATAAATGCGGACGATAGTATTATTTTAAGTAGAACAACGATTAGACATTTATCAAAGAAATAAGTACAATTTATTGTCCACATTTGACAACTTTTACCCTGCTAGGATCGAATAACCCACAAACATTCCATCCAATCACATGCGATGAGTAAACAATGCGTAAGCGTCGCGGCGCCGGCATAAACGCAGGAAAAGCGCTAAAGTCGCACTGCAGAAGTGCGCGTTATGGAGCAAACCACGCATTGTGAAGGTCGGGCGCACTGTTAAAACGTAAGCCCCACCTCCCCGTGTTAAGTTGTCTCATCTAGATGTCGCCGATTTCTCCGAGAACCAATGAGATTGCTTAAACTTTCTTAGCTGTTTAAGAAGAAAAAAATTAAGTGTGGAGAAAATAAAAATACTCATCAAAATATTAAACATTTTGTTCCCCGTTTTGGTTACCACAACAAGTGCATCTCATTTTACTTTTTGTACCTGAAAAAAGGGCAAGTGAGAAAGAAAAAAACCCTTTTTCCCGACCGACCTACCCAACTTTTAAAAGTGATCTATGGACAATCAAACAAAAAAATGTTTGGCCTATGCATGAATGATTGATTGGGACAATCAATTGCTAAGTCTAACAAGCTACAGGCCACAATTGACATTTAATTTGGTACATCTCCAAGATACAGACACTAAAGCTGCTACTATTTGCATGTTGATCTATTAAGTATAACTGCATTTATCTTTCTTAGAGTAAGATTGTAGATATTTGACTAAATTAATGACGTATCTCTTCCTGCAGGGCATCTATCCCAGAGCAAGTGACTTACAAGGCAAGGGACAATCCTAAAGAAGAAATCACTAAAGAGACAGATGTAGGACCAGAGGTCACTCATCTCTATGAGGTCAGTCTTATTGCTATATTGATTGATTAAATTGCATTATAATATACAGTCATAATAAATAAAGTGCTCTTTTTAATATGTTTGAGTCAGGCTGCCACCACATACTTCACAATCTTCTATGTCTTATATATGCACTTGAGAAGTATGAGAATATTAATAAAACATGAGTTAAAAGAAGAGTAGAAACATTGTATAAATATTTGAAATGAAAATACAGGCAGGCATTATTTCAAGGTGTATATGGCAAGAACAGCAATGTTTCCAGCTAGTCTATTTGAATATAGCACACTTATATGGATACTACATTAACAGACCAAAGCAACATTTATCAGGCCAAACAAAAAATATTGTTATGTTGTCCTCGACCGGCCGCTCCGATTTTTTTTCAGATTTTTTTTTTAAACAGTTTAAATGGCATTGAATATTAAATTAAGTGTTTATAACATATATGTGCGACTCTTAGAGTGTTTTCAACTTCTTGTTGGCTAAACTTTGAGCTTCTGCTGATCAAAGAATTTTGTTTAATTTAAAATCCGCCCGCCCGCCCGCCCGCCCCTCCTCTCTGAAATTTGTGGAGGACAACATAACAAATTCTTTTTTTGGCCTTACCGTGTCTGGAACACTCAGATATTGCTTTGGTAATGGAAAATCAAGGTAAAAGAAAAGCTACTGTTATAGTTATCATGATATCTGTGCATTATAATTAAATTAACCAACCAATATAATTCTACTGATTTACAATATAGATTCGTAACTCCGGGCCTAGCACAGCAGGGAGAACTAAGCTAGAGATTTCATGGCCTATGCACACTGGGGATGAGGGTGAATATCTACTATACTTGATTGCTATAGAGGCTAGTACTACTGGTACATGTAGCGTCAATGGCAGAATCAATCCTGAGAACTTAACAGTAAGTAGATAGGATTCATCTTGTGTTACTTCAACTTATATGAAGTACAGACATGACATCAAAGGGTGTTCCAATGAGCGCAACTTCATAAATGGTGCGTGATTTCCGACCAACTCACGCGCATGCCTTGGCCATTTTCAGTGCGCGCTTAGAATGCATATTTGTTACGCATTGAAAATCACTTTCAGGTTCACGCAACATACACTTGCATATTTTGAATTTTATCTAAACTATTACGATGGCAACTATAATCATGTAAATAAATATAAATGGCTTGAATACTGATGTCATGCTTATGCTTCAGATGGGATGAAGTATAGTGGTGTATGCAGGAACATTTAAGCTTTTGGCATTTTCCTACAGGTAATAGGAGTGAAAATCTACAATGTGGTCCTATTATGTAGTGTTTTATGGTGATCTGGAGATCAATCAAAATCATCTTTGTACATTTGTATGGTCGCCTTTAAAATGATCTTTTTAGCATGATATGCATACGTTAAGCAGCTGCTGGGTGCAGTGCGCTGATGAGACTTTTTTGACACATATGTATCCAAGTGTGGGATTAGAGATAATGTATTTGTAAGGCACACTTTTCATTATTGCACATGGGCATATGCTAGAATGGTAAATAATGGAAAGTTTCTTGCAAATATATCTTGTGAATTGACGTCCGGTTTGCTAAATAAAGTATCAAGTTTTTAATTTCTTCAGATATTAAATTATGTTTAAAAGCATGACAATTTTAAGAGTTTGTATATTTAGATTGTGACCAAAAGTGACTAAAACATTACTATTCAATAGCTTTAACTATTCAAAATATAAAGGAAACATTGCGTAAACTATCAGTACATTATTTTTCAGCTTGAAGCTACAAGCCCTGGTAATGGCACAATGGAAGAATTGGTATTCCGACCTCAGTCTCCCAGTCGTTTAAGACGAGAAGTCTCACCAAGATTCAAAAGAGACACACCGACAGCATCAAAATACCAGATGACCAAGACATTAGACTGCTCGGCAGCTGGTCAGTGCTTGACCATCACCTGTTCAATACCAGAGCTATGGGGTGACCAAAGTGAAGTGTTTAGAATAAGATCAAGGTTATGGAGTGACACGCTTGTCAACACAAAGGTATGTGATCTTTGGAAACCATGTGGTAAACATCCAGGCATTTACTCTTGGAAACCATATGGTAAGATCCAGGCATTTACTCTTGGAAACCACGTGGTAAACATCCAGGCATTTACTCTTGGAAACCATGTGGTAAGATCCAGGCATTTACTCTTGGAAACCATGTGGTAAGATCCAGGCATTTACACTTGGAAACCACGTGGTAAACATCCAGGCATTTACTCTTGGAAACCATGTGGTAAGATCCAGGCATTTACACTTGGAAACCACGTGGTAAACATCCAGGCATTTACTCTTGGAAACCATGTGGTAAGATCCAGGCATTTACACTTGGAAACCACGTGGTAAACATCCAGGCATTTACTCTTGGAAACCATGTGGTAAGATCCAGGCATTTACTCTTGGAAACCACGTGGTAAACATCCAGGCATTTACTATTGGAAACCATGTGGTAAGATCCAGGCATTTACACTTGGAAACCACGTGGTAAACATCCAGGCATTTACTCTTGGAAACCATGTGGTAAGATCCAGGCATTTACTCTTGGAAACCACGTGGTAAACATCCAGGCATTTACTCTTGGAAACCATGTGGTAAGATCCAGGCATTTCCTCTTTGCCCATGCTCCATAGTCAATACCTGAAGATGGTTTGTATCTGTGTGGTTGCCCCACATTTGGGATACTTACCTTTCCAGTAATTTACGTAGTTAAGACATGTTGCATTCCCAGTACAAAGACTAATTATATGTTCTGGTTATCAGTGTGTACCAATACATTCAAAGATGGAAGGTTTAATGTATGCACAATTCATTGATTATAAAGTCTGGAGAGAATTTTGTTATGTAAATGAACCAATATTGTATTTCAATGATACCATCTTTTGGCTTCATTTTATACTTCATTATCATTGTCATTGTTGATACCATGTTGCTTTTAGTGAAATCGCTTAAGGGCAATTTTGGCCATTACGTTTACTTGTCTGATACAAGCAAACCATATTGATATATTCTTCTTTAGGTTATAACATGTGATTCTAGAAGGGGTGCTCATGTCAGAAGATGAAGAGAATGTTGATTAGGAAATTAAGAACAATGAATACAAGCAGTTGCTAAAATTAACCAAACATTTATTTTGATTACATTTCTTTGTTTTCTTTCTATCACAGACTGATTATACAAAGGTAGACATTAAATCAGTTGCCAGGGCAACAGTACTAGATCTACCATACAACATAAAGGAACCAGTTTTACCTAGCACTGAAATGGAGGTTAGTAAGCAATTGAGTTGATGATTGGAATGAAGAATTTCATACAAAACTCCTATGAGACAAGAATGATAATAATTTATGTCTCTCCAGGAGTGACTAGTGTATTAAAGTGGTGAAATGTTCCCATCATGTGTTCATATTGCTGGATGATTTGAACCAGTTTCTTACCTGTTACTAATCAGGTGTTATGTTATTAAGCTTAAAACAAGCTTAATGCGTAATGAAAGCTAGATGTGTATGCCTTATGGTCTGGTTTTGGTTTGTTGTTTGTGTCCTTAGGAGATAAAACCCTATATGCATCACAATTAGAGAATATAAGATGGACGTTTTAGTGTGGTTGGCGTGCCGGAATATGGTGTGATAATGGATGGGCAGGTCCATGTTTTGAGTTGTTGATGTCGGTGCATTCTTATACATGTCTTATTCTTCATTTCCTAACTATATCTGAAACACAAAAACAGTAATCTTACCCGTATATAATATACGCAAATCCGCAAGTTGTTTCCTTCTCTTTCCAGCATGATGCACTGCTTTTGAGCGTGTGTATGTACTAAATTAAAAAATTGATTATGGTATAATACCATGTGTATTGATCTGATATGATCTAATCTATTGATTAATTAATTGATTTACTGATTGATCAGTTGAATGATTTTAAGTAATTTCATTTGATTGATTTTGATTAATTTGTCTTCAAATGTTTGATCTTGTCACTCCTCAGGTTACCACCTCTGCTAGTCCGCATGAGCCTATAACAGTACAAAAGTCAGTACCTTGGTGGGTCATTATTGTATCCATCATAGGAGGACTATTACTATTACTTATAATCATCATTATTTTATGGAAGGTAAGAGTTTTATAGTTTATGTCAGCATTTGTGGCACTGGTTTCAATGTAACAACATTTGTTTGTGAATCAAATCTTTATTGAATAAGGATTTGGTCTTTTTTTAAAGAAGTCCATTTTCGGTGCACTAGGATTCCAAACAATTTTAAATGAAACGGTTCTATGAATCATGGCTGCTTGTGTGTGACCTGGTTGATGACAAAACACAACCAATATTTACTTTAGTGACATTCGATATACAGAGATTCCTCTTACATCCTTTATGCCAGTGTTGATTTGGTCTGCCAATGTTTGTGTGTTCCATCCATAGCTTGCTTATAGGTTTTCTCATTTCATCTTTCAGTATGTCCAATCTCCAAAGCACTGTAATTTTCCGGAAAGGTTTTAAAACTTCTGGAAATTTCCGGAAATTAGGCCATAAAAAAATATTCGGAAATATTTTTTTCTTTCTTTTCCTTTTTGCATTTCCAGAATTGAATAATGATATTTCAGCATAAAAAGAGGCAACATTTTTTAGATGGGGTGATATATCCTGTAGTATATTCCCTGGACGAGCCCCCACAAATGGTCGATGCCGCGCGCACAGCCCAAGCTCCCGTAAAAAGTTTCGAAAATGGATCAATCACCCACTTGCATCCCTGATTTTGTAGTGGATGATCATATTACACAAGGAAGATTTAGGCTCCAAACTTGGCTCATCACAAAATTCATTGGTCTATGCTCTCCCCACGGTATTTCTAACATCTTGAAGTTAAACCATATCTAAAGAAAGATACTTCTTATCAAAAGGCATGGACATTAAATCAATGATTTCTGTTTCTCCTTATTTTTAGGTTGGATTCTTCAAGAGGAAAAAGTATGAGCCTGTCAATGCTGAAAAAGAGGGCGGCATGCCGACATAAGCAATATTGAGTTTTTTTCTGTCCAAAAATTATACACTCTCCTAAATACCTTGAACAGTTTTGCTTTATCTTAAGATTGATTAGACATATCAGTTTAAGTATAGAAACACTTATTATTACAAAGCACTATGCAAATACTCTGCCTTACAATATGTCATGTCAATTATTTAGCATTATGTCTTGTCCAATCAAACATAAATTATGATATAGAAACACTGTTCAAGGTGTTTTGGTAGTTAGATATAGTTGTATAAATTGTCATATAGTTTTTATATATTTTATAAAAAATGTTATTGGAATAAGAAAATGAGTTGGATGATTCTAAATATTGGTACTTGAGTTTATTGATACTGTTTTGTTGAATAATTAGTTGGATTTATGAAAACTCATATGGGTGGTGTGATACTGCAGTAAGAAAAATGATCATTATTTTGACCCAAATAAGGTCAACAAGGCTAACAAAAATAATTTTGAGTAAAAAATTCCTGAATTTATAGATTATGATGTTAAGACACTAACTTAGGGACTAATTTTTTTTTTAAACCTTTATCTAATATTTTTTGAAATTTTGACCAAAAAGCGCCAAAAAAAAAAATCGTCCCCAAGTTAGTGTCTTTTAAACATCATAATCTATAAATTTGGGCATTTTTTACTCAAAATTATTTTTGTTGGCCTTGTTGACTTTTTTGGGTCAAAACAGGTTTTTGTGTGTTTTTTCAAAAAATCATCATTTGTGGTCAAAATTTAGGCACAATTTGGATCCTCTGATCTATTTCATTTCCAAAAATGTGTAATTTTATATACATTTGAGCCATAGTTCAATAATTACAGCACGCACAAAATTCAAAATGTGACTTCCTTGAGTCCCCCCTTGAGCAGATTTAGGAGCCAATGTGCAGCTTTGAAATTGTATCAAATCTTTGGATTATGTCTTATTGCAGTATCACTCAACTGAATGAGGATCAGATTACAGATCAGCCACATTAATTACAACACAATATATAACAACTCACTAGCTAACAGGGTGGGGGACAGACACCTGTCAAATATCTGTAACTATGAGCTGGGTATGTGATGAAAACAATGAGTTTTAAGCTGCCACTAAGTATCCAATGTTTAGGAGTGGAAATAGACAATGGTCACATTAGCAGATCGATAGAAAATAACCATAGTGTTGCTGATGAGGTTTATACTTGTCCTTTGGTTTAGGGTTGATCTGGGTGATATAAAACTTCCCACTGGATAAATTAGTGAGTATTGAGAATGTAAAAGGTAAAGTCATCACTATGGCTACTGTGGTTTTACCATTGGATTTCATATCACCTTGCGGTAAAATTGGAGATTGCCGTTGATAACTTGTGAAATATGACTCATCGATATTCATCCTCATCTTATAAGATGTTACTGTATTTGATCATCTCACACAGGTGAATCAGTAGTAACTTGAGATGGACAAATTATAATGTTAAACCACAGAAAGCTATGAATACACGCTGTGGTTAAGTAATGGATAAGCTTAGTACTGTATCGGCTGAATCACAACTTCTTATAGTCAAATAAGATTATCTTGATGTGATAATCACTGAATCAGCAGGTGAAGTTTGAGTGGAATGCAGCTCACTCATGTGCTGTTTGTAAACCTGGCTGTTGATTTCTAGAATATTAGTTATTTTATTGTTGTTTGTCAACTGTTTATAGCTTAGGCCTTATTCAAAACTTGGATTTATTGGACAGCTTAATTTCAAAACTTGATAATTGTGTTTTGTAAACAAAAATGCTATTAATTTGTGTGAAGATGTATATACCTTGTTTACTTGAATATCACATAAAATCAACTTCTCATTGAAGAATAATGTTTAGCAATCTCAGCTTAAGCTGAAAATATAGGAATACTTGTGGCACACGCAGGATGTTAATTTATTTAGATGTGTCAATAACGTCTGCTGTTCTATATGGAATTCACACCTCTGACCTTCCAATAAAGAGAAAAAGAAACCAAATTTCAATCGTTCTAATTTGATATAACAATGAATTATGTTTTTGTTATGTAAATTACACTCAGAAACATACACCAAGTTATATTGCTTATGGTTTGTAGTCTGGTTTGGTATCTTCCATCATAAGGATTATGTAATTCTGGAAAAGATGGTTTGTAATCTGTTTTGGTATCTTCTGGAAATGTTATGTAGTTCAAGGAGGCCAAATTCTGCATGGAATACATCATCAGCACAATTAGTGAGATTGACAGATATACTCACCAGGTTTAGCCTATCATGAGACTAGCCTCGTATATTATGTGATGTATCTTTCAACCAAATGACATTCACAATGAGGTTGAAATATTATAATGTTCCATTATAGAACATAGTCAGAATAGTTGTACAAACTCATTTTTCAAAGAAGGCTGATAAGTGAAGAAAAATGAGCAGCATTCTATTGACACGGACATTCTTAAATTGTTACAGTCTTGTTCTGTATTCAACAACTACTAACAAAAATATCTCATTTGCTAAATTGTATTCACTTTTTCTACTTAATTTATACCTATGCCATTATTTTTGTACACAATCAAGGGAATTAATTCTGACTATTAGTTTTTCTCCCTCTTTCAAATTCAATGATTTAATGCTATAGTTTAAATCAGTTCCAAATTGGCGAGCCTCCTTACATCAGGGAATTTTGCAACAGGTGCATGTGTGCATGCCAAATATATTTCCGTGTACACTTGATCATTTTTGTTTGGATAGAGAATTTTGAACTGACTAACCTGTAGGGATTTCATTGACTTTTCAAATTCAATCTGATTGGTTCAGGCAGTGCATTTAAAATGCTAAAAAGGTTCTATGAACCAATCAGAATTCATGTTTCTCATGCTAATAGTTATACTGCTTGAAGGTATGAGACAGGAGTCTTATTGTTCATGTATAACACTTTCATGTCTTAGACACGTGCCACAAGTGCACAGGTCAATCATAAATTTGCATTTATGACACTGACTATTAACCAACCAAATGTTTTCTGAGGATCATTAATACTACTCAGAAGGCATTGCCAGTTTATCAATCTACATGTATGTCTCTTTGTTGTGGTTAAGTATGTAAAGTCAAACAAATGTTATGTTATTTTCTTTCAAAACCAACACTCTTTCACACTATGAGACAATACTGTAATCAATTCTTTACTTACACAACTTAGTATAGCGTAACTGCTATAGCCAGCCATATATATGATTTCAAAATGTCAGATTTTAAAACATCATTATATTCTACAATATCACCAGATAATGCCTCAAACAATTTGAAAGAATTTATGTATTGCAAAAATTACAATACCTTGACCTTTGAAATATGCCTTTTTACAAAGCTGTATTTTCTGCAATTTCTATTCATGAATGAAGAAAGAAAGGCAGCTAATGTTTATAAATTTCAAAAAGTGCCTGCAATTACAAGATATGCAAAATTGAATGCTTTTGTAATTAAATGTTGATGCACATTTAAAAAAACTCATCCTGAATCCGGACAATAACCTTGTTTTTGATCACAAGTTACAAATCAACCTTGTAATTTGCCTTAGCTTAACGATATACACAATATTTGATAGATAGATTCATTGGATATTTCTGTTCCAAAGACTCTGTCAGTTTTCAGCAACCTCCATATACAAAAGGTGTTATTATGAAAATGTAATGTAATGAGTATAATCATAATGACAAATTGTGACATCTCTCCCATTGAGAGACTTTAAAGTAAAGCACTTATCATGTTTGTAAAATAAGATTAATTAATTATGACATATCATGGTGGCTAAGTTTATTCAGAATTCTTGTAGTTTGGGCTTACAGAAGCCTACAATGTAAGGCGCACTGTCATGATAAGCAAATAGAGTACTACTGGCTATGTGATATGCAGAATCTTCAGAAGAGCCTTGTTTTAAAGTACCAAAATTTCATGCGAAATGTAAGGTTTAAAGTGGCTTTATATTATATATTATATGTAACATGCAATATATTATATGTGCAAAATAACTAATACTCTCATGTTGTGGTTTTGTAGGGCTTATTTGGTTAACATATAATTAAATGTAGGCTGCAGAATGGTAACCTATACTTTGTCACCTCAAGGGGGATGGTAATAACAGCATGTATTCTATCATGATATCTCACATTAAGTCCATAACAGTTGGCATTTGTGCCGGAACGATCAAAGAAGAATGTTGTTGTTGGCAAAAATGACGAGAAAACGCTGATATTGCCTCCCAACTTGAGTTGACGCAGAGTATATGTGGTGTGATCCACTACAACAAACGAGAAACAAGAAAGTTCATGATATGTCAAAAGTAACTGTATTTCAATCAATTATAGTTCAGTACAGTCAGTTCCAAATTAGTGAACCCGCTTACAGCAGCGAACAAATTCAGTATAACATGGGCTCGCAACACAGTGCATTGTGAATTGTGGGCGTACCCTTAGATCACTTTTGCGTGCAGAGAGATACAAACCGTGTATTTCTTGTCCATTTGGAACTGATTATACTAAAGCAGATATCACTTTTAAATGAATATTATATACGCAACTTGATTTGTTCCTTGTTTTGTTGCAGTCGTTCACACAGAGAAACCATCACTTGTACTAGATATTTATATCAAAAGATGGCTTTTTGCATTTGTCTTTCGTGGCGATATACTAATTATGTGTGGCAAAAGCTAGCTGATATAGCATGGCAGGTGTAGCTGTAGTTTAAATGGTGCTTAGTATTTGTTATGTTTTCTTGTATGCAAAGGTAGAATTTGTCACGTAACATATAGAATGAAATTTGAGATGTTCATCATGAATAATGACAAGTAGTGAATCATGTTTTGATTACTAGCCATTTCTGACTTCCATGATCAAGTCTTGCAAAAGCTTCCTCTCCTTTCTATTTAAACAAAGGCAAGTATAACTTGTGCCTCCCATGTGTCGTTACATTTCTAGCCTAGGATAAAGTGTATTCATAGCAATATGCATGGTCTCAGGTGCTTTTTCTATACAACTTGTAGTATACCCATGAGATGTTGGCATATTTTATGCATGTTATTTAGATAAATTTGTGTAAAGGAGGTATTAACTGATGCTGATACAAGATATTAGGGCATATTTAAACTTGATGTGAATTCAGTATAGTCATGCTGAAGCATTTGACCTACTGTAAAAGCTGAAATTTTCGCGGAGGTTTTATTTTCGCGCTATTCGCGCAAAATATTTTTCCGCGGAAATTATAACACGCGAAAATATTGTTTTCAACATTCATGCAGTGCATTCAGAAGGTCGCCTGCGAAAAAAACAATTCGCGAAATGTCTATGATATCAAAATGCGCGAAAATATCTTTACGCAAAAATATTGGCTTTTACAGTATTGTCCAATGAGAGGCAAGAATATCTGTTGCTATGCAATGGTCACTGACAGTAAATGGTTGCTATGCTAGAGTATGGTAGTGTAAGATTTGTTGTCGCAATTCACAATATGTCCGTAGCTTCCAATCATCATGACATGGTTGTATCCCTTTTAATTGTTATACAATACAATTGAATAATAAGGGCAGGCAAAGAAAACCGGTCATTTTTCCAAGGTGCAAATTTCAAGCTTTGGATAGCTTTCCACAGTCAAAAATTTGCTAATTTAGCATATAATTTGTTATTTTTCCTCCTGGGGAATATTGTTAAGGATTGGATGCCATGTTCCTGGTACTGAGGATGGCTACACGACAGTTACACCATACTTCCATATTTATATCCTACTAACTTGGCCTTATCTATATAAGTGAACCCATATGCTCATCCATGTAGCAGCAAGTTTACTTCATTTGGAAGGCATATATATCTTCATGTAGAAGACTGATCTATATAATTGGTAGCAGGCCTACCTATTTGAGTGGTAATAGGTTATAAACATAACACCAAAAATAGCTCACATCCGAAGGGGTCACAACTGTGAAATCCAATGCCTTTTAATTTTGTAAATAATATAATTTTTAGGAATTTGTTAACTTCATTAACATTTATTCATTACTTCATGAATAATCGCGATAACTGCATACCTAGTGCGTTCCAATAAAAGTAATCGTTTTATGAGAATATGCATGTGCAGCGCAGGTAACTAAAAATTGCCCAAAAGTACTGCCCCAAGTGTTCAATTGTTTTGCTCATTGACCGACCAATCAAATTAAAGCCAAACGCTCCTAAACTGAATATTCAATGAGTTATGAGAAAACGATTAAAGCTTATTTCTGATTGGTTGAATGATACAAATGTTAATGAGGGGATGACCGGACTTGGACTGTTTCAATAATTAAGAAGGGGTGGACAAAATAATAAACAGAAAACTTATTAATTATTAGCGAGATTATATTGGTACAAATCAACGATTTGGATAAATATGCATCTTTTTCAGTAATGAATGAGAATAATGACTGCTTAACAGCTGTTTTCGTAAATTTTATTTTAAATCCTCGGTTGTTGTTACGGTCGTTCGGAATTGTCACGAAGGGGCGTTCCTCAGACCATGACAGCAACCTCTGAATTTAAAACAAATTCACGAAAACAGCTGTAAAGCAGTCATTATTCTCTAAATGGCAAGCGAATTCATACCCTTTCAAAGTGGGTAGTTTCTTTATTGTTATGTGTATTATATATTCTCATATAGTTTCACACTACTACTGCCTTTATTTGGGAAGTCATATCCATTTGTGTATTACATAAGGGATCATTTAGTTAAAACTAAGTGCAGTGTGGAGATGTCAATCACAAAAGTAACTTGTTTGATAGTAGTAATGCATAGTAGGCTAAAACCACCATTTTGCTATAAAAGCCAGTTATGCCCCCAGTTCCAATCAGTTCAAGAAACAACACCTACTAATATGATTATAATGTATGTAAATCGTTAAAGGCCGCCTCTGCTTAGGCGTATAAATATATAGGCTGCCGCAATTTTTGATATGTATAGAATCTGAGATGTACTTAATATTTCTATTTGATATTTTAACCCTTAAATTATTGAAATTGTATCGCTAATCCATGTATATTTGTATTATGTAGAATTCATGGTAAAACTGTATGGAGTCATGTCTATGCGGGCATATGTTATACTGTAGCACAGCACACTGTATATCTTTGCTAGTGGGTTGTGTACACTAAATGATGTACTCTCCCTCCCCCCTCCTATGTATAAAAAAATGATCACAATGTTTAACATGGATGTCTGTTTGCACATTGTGTATCAAATATCAAATTATCTTTATTACAAAAGTTAATTTATCCCCTACATCCTATCCCATTACATGGTTCAATCATAAAGCAGTTACTCCAGTTGTGTATGCAGGACATATTATATATAAAATTACCCTAATTTATTGATAGTATACACTTTGATTTACTTGAAACAAGGCATTTTCTTGGTCAGGCATCCAGGTTTACTGTCCCCTGTATTTTACCCAGAATTCAGTCTGATTCACTGCCTGTTGCAATAAGGTTTATCGCGAATCTGAAAAAATTCATTGATAGTATCATTTTCTGTTGCATTGTGGGATTGAAAAGGGACAAAATATGCCACTTTTCTATCCAACAATGCATCAGAAAAGGATAATCAATTGATTTTCCGATTGGCGATAAGGCTTATGTATGACGCATTCTGCCCGTGATTTCCCTTAGCGTGATTTCCCCTTTGCGAGTTTATGTGCTGTCAGCCCGCTTAGAGCGATTTGTTATTTTTGCATTTGCTTTTGAATGTCATGGTTGAAACTAAATCCATGATATTTGCAGTAAAATAACCAGTACAAAATATATTTAGTTTATACGGTGATAGCATGAGCAAGTGTCTGATAGTAAGTTCCTACCATTTCTACCATTTACACACACAATAAAGATGATTTTGGTTCCCAATGATCCGTATTTATTGAAATATGTATTACGGCATGTGAAATAAAATTATGTTGTATTATTTACAGATTATTTATTTTCAAACTTTGGACAATATTCATACATCACTTCATAACTCATTGATTAATATGTGTATTGTAATAGTCATGGAGTTAAAAATAGTTCATCCATTTTGGATTTTTTAACTGAATATAGCGAGACTCCTTTACAATTTGCACTAAAGTTCAGGTCAATGTGTAAATGTGATATAATTTTTCCCTCATTGAGGAATATGGGGAAAGTAGATGTTGTATCTAATTAATATTAAAACAGGTTATGTATTCACCGACAATTTCACATCGTAAATGACATTGAATTATAATATCTGCTCAAGTCATTTGGCATAGGTGTTATGAAGGTTTCATTTGTAAAGTTAACATATGGCTGTGACAGGCGTAGTAATGAGTCATTGATATAAGGTCACTCATCGTGGGCTAAACTCAGATAATTGGACAGATTCAGTCTCTTGTTTCTGTTGTTAATAAAACATAATTTGTAGTTATTTGTAAGGTTTTCTGTGTAGAACTGTTTTTAAATATACTGTTTTTGATATGAAGTATTGTTCAGATAATTATCCAATCTTAAGTTTTCCACAATGTAAGCCTTGGCAATTATATTACACCTTTTCTACAGGAATTATAATGTAAAAGCTGAATGCAAACTGCTTATCCACAAAAAATAGCCTGTGTAAGTAAATGTAATAAATATAAGAGGACCTGACGTTTCGATACTAAGAATCGAAATGTCAGGTCCTCTTATATTTATTACTTTTCTACAGGAAACAAATATTGGCCATATGTTATATTGGACATCAATGAATATTGAGAGTAGCTATTCAAGTTTGTCTGATGAATGTAAGACTTCACAGTTGTTATTCATGAAAGGAAATCTGTGGTTTCCTAATTGAGGTTTTGCAACGGATAACTTTCATATTTTGACAGTCACGTAGTCTACTCGTTTGTCTTCAGTTACAAAAACAGGAATATATTGCTGTGAAGCATCAGTTGCCCTTTAATTTACATGCTTACTATTAAAATCAGCCTTGCCAAGCATCTTACATGATCATTAATTCCTTGATTTATTTAATTTTGTACTTCTAAATATGAAACTATCTTAAAATGGACACTAAAACCTTGGAAATTATTATGTCTTGTTCAATTATCATTTGAACTTTTTAACATGAGCACAGTAAGTGCAATGCAATGTGGGATTGGTAAACATCTTTGGCCTTATCCATCCACCTACGATTGATTTCCTTATATAGCGATATATTTCCTAATATGGTGATATACTTCCCGTATATGGTGATATACATCCCGTATATGGTAATACATTTCCATTTTTGGTGATTTATTTCCCTTATATGGTGATACATTTCCCTTATATGGTATACATTTCCCTTATATGTTTTATGTTAATCTAGATGATAAAGCATGAGTGGTTCTCTGAGAGAGCAATCATGTTACAGTACTTGTACCATATGTTTTGTGTACATTTTTTCAATGAATAAAGGGAAATTATTGATTCTATATTATGTGTCTTGTTGTGTTTTTCTTGATTCTATGAATGATCCTATTTGACTGTATTTTGTATAATGACAATGTTCAGTATTTTGAAGGTTTTTTAATTTTTTAGAACGGTACAACTAATTTGTTTAAAACAACATATCTAACTTTTGTCTGGTTTGTAGAAGTGATTTTAAAATGGATTTAGAGAGAATTGTAACTTAATTAGTCGGAACACGACCCTGGAAAACAAAATGTAATGAGCCTGCTTTCGCAATAATGTATTACTAGTACTAGAAAAATGGTCAGTATTCTTGTACGTAATTAAAAGCGGTTTTAATCAAAACACATGTTTAACTTTGACTTCAAACACATCATTTAAATAAACGCAATTCCCACAAATTTGTTTAAACTTAAACATGCCTCCAACTCACTAAAAGTGTGTAACTTTAAACATGAGTATACGGCAGTGGTTCTCAACCTTTTTGCCCCATGACTCCTTTTGACATTCCTTGTCAGTACCGTGACCCCCAAAACAAAAATTGAAAAAAGAAACCAGCCGGATATCATAAATGAAACTGCTTAGTTTGGATGCGAGTGCAACGAGCAGGAAATTTTGCATATTTGAACGTTCTTTTGGGTTTTTTTAAAGCGAAATGTAACACGGTTCCCCAAAAACCTACATTCACGATCCCCTCATGACAACCTGGAAAACCCCAAACGACCCCCAGGTTGAGAACCCCTGGACTATACGGGGTAATATAACGCACGCTTATCACTAAACTCATGCACCAATTGTACGCCTTGAATGATTACTCAACCGTGCCCGGTGCAAGCTGAGTGCAGATTATGTAGTCTTAAAAATGCACATGCATTTGAAGAATTTGGTCGATATATATTGTAACCCAGTTAGGCCTCAACCAACCTGGGGACGTGATTGGTGGAGTTTGAATTAGGGTTTTGTTAAACATGTCGTTTAAAAGATAGACTGATGTTTATCTTAGACACAAGCTTAGTTTGTCAAGGTTTTAAGTATGAAAATATGGTCCTATTTGTTTCAGAGAGTAAACCACATAACAGTATTGACCAATGATATGGCCGTATTCTCTTTCGAATTTAAACATGTTTTTAACTAAACACAAGTTTATCTAAACACAATTCTCGAAAATGTGTGTAACTTAAACTTGCGTCCAACTCACTGAAAAGTATCCAACTTTAAACATGGGAATGGGGTAGTTTATCGCGTGTTTTACTAAACTCATACACCAACTAAATGCCTTGAACTCAACCGTGCCCATTGCAAACTGACATGCAGGTCGTGTAGTCTTAAAATGCATGTGCATTTGAGGAATTTGATATCTATTGTAACCCATTTGGACCACAGTAAAATGAGTACCTGTATATGGTGAACGCACAATCACCCCGGAGAAGAGATAAGCAGAGTTTAAAACTTGATTTTGTTTTACACATTTTTCAAAAGATATACTCGCGTTTAATTTAGACACATGTTTAGTTAGTCCCGGTTGTAAAACTGTGTTTAGTACAAGAATATGGCCCATACTGTCTGACATCAAGGACTAGATACTGAACAGGTCTTGTCCATGATCCTATATGATACTGTGTGCAGACATACAGCCAATCCATTACAATTGGCTTTGAACTATGTATCACATTTCAAATTATTTGGTTGACTACACTTTCACTTTACTACTGAATAGGCAGGAATTCAAGGTATTTAGTTTAGCCCCACAGTTCTAAAAGATCGTCTGACCCATGACCTCAAATTTACATTTTATGATAAGGTGCACACATATCAATACTACACTTATTCAAAAGTCTGGTTTTTAGATTCTCTTGTGAATTTATCTTACGACATTGATATTCTCAGTTCATATTCAAAAGAATACAAATATTGTCTGCCTCAGTTTGTTTTATTTCATTTCTGCTGTGAACATATTGGAAAATATTTTAATGTAACCATCATAAAAATACAGACTGAATAGTATGTGAGGAAGTCATGTGTCTACTTCTAAATAAAAGGTCTGCATCATTCTGGGGCATTGTAACATGAATTTCATCAGTGGCAAGAACTGCAGAGAATTATCATATGAACTACTATAATGCTATGACAGAGGCCTCTACTTTCTCAGTAGTTCGGACTTCAAAGCCAACGACCATGTTTGACCCCAAGCACCACTGCTGGACCCCCCTCTCTTGTTTGGTCCATCTGACAGTTTGTACCCCACTTCAGGAGGTTAGAGTTAACAAACATGCATCACATTATTCAAAATAACACAACAATAAAAATCTGATGATTCATTGTACTTCTTAAATACAATGTGCAATTTGACAAACTGACTTTACCAAATATTACGAATGCTGCACAGCTTTATTTGCTCTTACTGTAAACCTCCACTTGCTCACTATCACAGTACTATTATATTCTATCACAGGTCATAGTTCATGGGTGACTGACTACATTGAAACTATCTTCCAAGAATTGGCAATACAGCAGGGCTAGAAATCAACTAGAATCCACAAATTGTTTATTGCAAAGGTTTAAAGGGATTGGTAAAACTGATTCCTGTAAAATTGTGGAAGTTTACAGAGGAGTGGCCAATCAATTGATTCTTGGACAAAGTGTTAAACCTTGCACTCTGTGACCAATATATCCCTGATAACATCAGACAATACAGCGCTCTTTTGCATTACACAGGATAAACAAAACAAGTAACAAATTATAGGTCAATAAATGTGAATGACTTGTTTCAAGAAAAATTAGTAAAATCAATGAACGCAGATGTTGATGAGCGTAAAAATGTTGCGGCCCCGCAGATGGGACTGCTATTGGTGAGCATATCAACAAGTGATTTGTTCGAGAAACAAAACATACGCTTCAATTGACCAATTCATACATGACACAAGACAAATCAAAATTAACAATTTTGTGCATACTTTGAATCTCTTTAATAACAAATAAAACATTAAGTTTGTTATAGTTCAGTCAGTTCCAAATTGGCGAAACCTGTTTACAGCAGCGAATGAATTCAGAAGAGCGTCACGAGCAAATTTCGCCAATTTGGAACTGATCAAACTATTATAGTCATAAGATGCAGCACTTCCCTATCATGGATGACAACTTATAGGTAGGGTTTCGAACACGCTCAAGTGAATGCCACTGTTATTAGCGTTATATCCATGATTCCAAAAACAAATCATCGGCACGGTATGAAAAGGCATATTATGATAGTAGTATCAGAATAACATTCGGTGCATAAGGCCAAGTAACAAAAATAACAGGTTTCTCATCCGGACTTTCAAAAATCAGTGAGGGCGGCCCTTACTATTTGTTATTTTTGGATTTTTTGTCATTTTTTCAGAAGCCAAATTACAAGCTTTTTGCAAGAATTGTTTCGATATTTGTATCACATCTATGCCAACGAGTGTTTCTCGCGTCTTTTCATTGAAATATAGTTGAAAATGATGGACACACTCACACACAACAAAGACAGGTATGATTTTTGATTTTTTTCTTCTTCGAATTTTGAAGGAATTTTTGAAAAAAACAAATAACAAAAATTTTGGAGCGGCGTCAAAAATTGGTGCGGGGATGTGAAACACATAATTTTTGTTACTTGGCCTAATCATTGCTGCTGCAAAGTCCATGCACAATGGAAATATACTTCATCTCACTTGTGGTAAAAATCTGACATCACTGAGTATTCCAGTGATGGATGCATCACTATTGCTGTTGTCAATATCTTTGTTCATGTCGACATGTTGCTATTTAACAATCTTACGGTCCGTGGTTATAAGAATATCACTGTAGTATCAACAATAGCGCTATGTCAATGTACATAAGTTAAAAACCTATAGCATAAACATCATTCATTTGCTGACTGTCTTTTATTACAAAATCATCTCAAAAAAATGTCAAAAAACGGATCATCTTTCAAAATATTCAAAGTTTAGACACATGATTATGACAGCGTTTCTAGAAAGTAAATTGTAAGCCCGGTAGACTGCCTCCAAAACTGCGGCATCAACGTCAGCCTCTTTGATATCGATACGTCCGGATAAATAGCGATAGTGATATGTCGACATTATCCATGACAGCCCTATGCATCATTAACCTGCTTATAAATACCAGAACTTGCTGTTGATCGCATGAGAACATAAACGTGGATTACAATCACGCGCACAACACTAAGCAACACTTTAGTAGTTCAAGTATAGACAAAAGAATTAACTTAATGCACAAGAAATAATGGCACAACTGTTAAATGCAATGCAGAAACCAGTTTAAAAACAAATCTTGCTTGAATAGTATTATGCTTTATTCTAGCTTGTACTTATTTAACCCTATGAATCCTGAATTATTTCACCCTATGAATCCTGAATTATTTGTGGTCGGTACCCCCACCCAGAGTTATTTGCATAAATTATGCTGAATTATAGTACATGGTATCGTAAATCTCTGTCCCATCTGTCACTCACTGGTCAACCGTTTTCTACAGTGGCATACTGCCCTCTTTGTTACGTATTCATTTCCCTGATGTGCATTGCATTTAGCAGTTGCCCTGAAATTTAAAAAACACACTTCCAGATTGTCACAGAACTTGCATAAATATAAACTATTAACAGTTACTAATGCATACATGGTACGCATTGTTTATTTATTACTACGGATGGGGTTGTTTCAATAACAGAATTAAAACAAAACAATAGTAATTTAACTCCTCAACTCATTGTACTCAATCTCCAATGCTTTTCTGTGAGCATGGAGTTCACAATTGCAACTGAACTTTGGGAGACAAATAACATATTTTTAAATGCTGCTGTGCATATAGCCTCTACTTCCAAAACTTTACTTTATTTCAGTCCTTCACATTATGAAAGGACAAGATAAGTTCAAGATTGACCACCAAACTTTATGTATGCACAAACGATCAATTTTCACAGTTGCTGATATCATGCATATATCACAGAGAATGTGACCCTTTTTTTAAAAATCACACACCTATTATAGTTTCTTTCAGAAGATATATTCAGTATTATTACACCTCATACATATTTATAAGGGTTTCCTCTTTTTTGATTGGTTCATTTTTAACAAAGTCGGATAAATAAAAAAAGCCTGCCGAATGCGTGCTTGTTTTTTACACTACTTCCAAAGGTGCAGGAGTTTTTTACTATTTCCCTCGACACATTTCCCCGAAACAACACAAGAACAATTTTACGTAAATATTAAAAAGCGACGCCAAGGGCAAGATTGAAAATCTGTTCAGCGAATTTGTTGACAACAACAAAAATGGTGGCGTCTGCTATCATCTGCCAATCATATTTGCACAACTAACGACTCATATTCGGGGGTTCTTTTGGATAATTAAGATGCTGTATTGACCAAGTATGTATACAAAAATCTGTGAAAGTAATCCGCAATTATTGTAAAAAATAGGGTTCCGATTTTCGATGATACTGTTCCTGCCAGAAGACGAGTCCATCACTGCTCGCAACATGTTAGGTCTACCGTAAGCTGCTCAAGTTTCAATTTAGTTTGACAATGAAATATGTATGAGGTGTAATAAAACACACGTCGGGAGATAGTCACCAGTCATCCAACACCGCGGGATCAGTTGTTTTGCACTTCTTCCCCTCAAACCATGTTGTATTTGTTAATTACCAAAATATTGGTCCCTGTTATCCAATTGGGGTGAAAACTATCTCTAATATGTTTTTGAATGACAATTTCCAGGTGGAATAAATACTTGTACCAAATATAAGCTAATAAATGAACTTAATTGGAATCAGTTCTTTAAGGAAATAACCAAGTCTATGTTGCGCGAAGTCTGCTAAAAAGTTGGTTCTACCTCTGAGTAAGATAATCAAATCACTAATATTAAACCTATTGAAAAGCTAACATCCAGTAGTGATGAGCTTTAATCCGTCCTTGAATATCTTACTCCTAGGTAACACCAACTGTTCATGATTTTTTTCTCGAGAAATGAACAATTGGGTGAATCATCCCCATGCCTGTGTATTGTGACCCTGATCACTTGCTGCCTTATGACCATGAACTGAAACAGAAATAGAGCAAAGGCTTTTGTACAATGTGTTATATCTGAGACTAATATAACTAAATATTAGTCTCAGGTTATATCTTTACTCTTGTTTCCATTTAGGTTAAGGAATGACATAATAGCTTATTGCAGTTACAGAATTTATACACCAGTAACAACGTTCTTCTTTGATTGTACACCATCTCATTGGCGTGATGTATAATAATATCTGTGTTTATATGATGCAATACATTGAATATGCACAGATGTAAACACCCAATTAGGGTCTTAATGTATCACTTAAAGTTGGGAGGTTGCATCAGTGCATATCATAATGATCACATCATCATAAGCCTTTTCACGATGGCTTGACGATTGATCTTTGGACGATTGATCGTATACACAATCAGAGTTGTTATGAAGATTGATCCCAAGAAATTGGTCACTTCTCAGTGTGAATCCAATGACCGATGATAGATACATTTTATTGCACGTGTTGAAATGGCTTAACTAATCTCTACTTAGTGACATCGATCGTCCAAAGATCGATCATCGGGCCAGTGTGAAAAAGGCTTATGATGATGTGATCATTATGATGTGAAAAAGCTTTTTATCACAAGGGTAACTTCAAGCAATGACATTTTTGTCTTCCCACAATCAAATAAGATTGTTGTCCCAAAATACAGCACCCATGACTAGATTACCCATTGACATCACCCCCAATTCAGCTTGAGTTGACACTAGAGTACAGGGCTACTTTTTCAAGCATGATCACATTGCCAGCAATCCCTAAGGTCTACACAACAATTCCTGCTAGATGAAGAACAAAATCTGCCACTATATGACACAAAAAGTCTGCCTTTGTTGCGCATGTATCATCGTAAATGGAGGACCATATATCCACTTCCATTCGTATACTGATATAATTTATTGTTAAAATTTACATTTAAAATGGCTAGATAGCTTGAAATAGCCATTCCCAAATGGAACACCGACCAAGCGCAGTACAGTTTCTTTCTTTAAAACAAATCAGTTCAAGCCTTGATGGCCGGGCTGAGATCAGAAAAGTAACTATGCATGAGGCCTTCATCTGCAGAGAGCCTAAGGGATGGATTGCACACAAGGAGACGCTGTAATAAATCCCGACCCTTGGATGACAAACTAGGTACGATGGACGACAGCGGAGTAGTCACAGGGTAGAGAGGAAATGGCTGAAAAGAGGAAAAGAGAGTGAATAATTAGAAGTGCAAAACTATGGAAATGACAACCTTGCAATTTATGAATCTTCCGTCTTTGCAATAAGATTGATAAAAAATCTCCAATCTTAATAATATTCTCTTTTTGTAGTAATACAGTCTTCAACAATTGCCTGAGGACCAGGTTTCTTATTGTCAAATGAAATTGCTATTACAGATCACAGGGTAGTTTCTGGATGTAACAAACATATTGATCAAGCAAAAGGTATATATCTAAAACAGATTTTACATTCTATGTTTATAATAATTTAATTCTGTAAAATATACAGCATGAAGAGCACAGTAGGACGGGGAATTGTGTACAAAATGAAAATATCTTCCATGCTAGCACGAAGATAGCACTAAGCTTGGTCAATTTGGTTTTTTCAATCCCCATATTATTTTTTTAGGTTTCCGGCCAGTTTGAACAGATCATACTCTTGTTTACGTAGAAACAGAACATGTTCATGCTTGGATGTAATTGGATGCAGTGTGACATCTTGCAGTTTACCCTCTCCAGAAAAAGACTGCCCCCCCCCCCCCCCACCCCCACCACACACACACACACACACACAATACAGAAAAATACCTGGGGAAAAAATGGTAACAAAGTGTTTTGTGTGATATTTGTAAATAAAGCTCCAAAAGTGGCTTATTTTATTTCACAACTGAAACTAAGCAAGAATCAGCCAGTAAAGCATCTGCTATTTTATCTCTTGGACAAGGCATGAAGAAGTGGTGTTTCAAAGGTCAAGTTAAATGATTTGTTCAACTATTCAAAAAAATTAGTTAATATTGTTTTTTGTTTTTTAAATAAATAAAAACTAACTAACCTGGTATTCTGGTAATTTTGAGATGCCCGGCCACGTCTCTTCGGTGGGAGTACCAAGTAATTTAAAAATCCTACGTAATTGGTCATTCACATCATTACCAGGGAACAACGGTCTGCCAGCATTTGCCATTTCTAGAATATAAACAAACATTAAGAATAACTTTTTGTCTCTCTAGTATGATCAATTCTTCACAAATGCTAATCTTCCATGATGATTTATAAAGATACAAATGTTTACATCGCAACTTATTCCAAGAAAACTAGCATTTCACTCTCTTGGTTCTGGTTCTGGTTTGTTTACGGCTCCAACACCCCAAGTGGGGAAAACAGGAACCAGGTTCAGGGTGTGTGTGCTTGTGTTATTCCTTAATGGTAGAGTTCTTGAAGTTTTGCTTTGAAGAGTTTGGGTTCAGGTATGGTTATTGTTGATTCTGGTAATGAGTTCCATTCATTGACGGCAAGTGGAAGAAATGAAAATTTGCACAAGTCCTTTGACGGTTGTGGTGGAATGAAGGCTTTGGAATTAGTGTTCCTGGACGAGCGTGTTACCGGGTGTAGTAGCTTTCGGACCGGGATGGCGAGGTGACCCTCATGTGCTTTATAAAACAGGCTGAGACGTGTTATCTTCCGTCTGGTGCTAGAGTAGGCCAGCTTAGATCATCCATCATCTTGGTGACACTGCTACGCTTGTCATAGTTGTTCTTGACGAAGTGGGCGGCCCTGTGCTGAACTGCTTCAAGTTGATTGATTAGGGCCTCAGTGTAAGGGTCCATACAGCAGCACAGTATTCTAGGGCTGGTCGAACCAGGGATCTGAAGGCAAGGTTCTTTATGTCTTCAGTGCATCCACGTAGATTGCGTTTTATAAAACCCAGAGATCTGTTAGCTTTTGCAGCTACTTCACTAATATGACCGTTCTCATAAGTGTACAGGGTGAGTAAAAAAAAAGTGAACTCATCTTCGGGATTTTATAGCTAAACATATTTTCAAATGAGCATCATTTGCATAAAAGTGAATATTTTATAAAACGAACAAGATTTGCAATATTTCCTATCACTATTGAAAACGGTCCACACTCTAGCCCAAGCTGAGTCCAACTATCACAAAAGCCAATTTGTTTGTTGTTGTTGCTAAATTCATGTAATATTGACATTGTTCTGTCATTATTTTCGCATTTAATGTTTGAAAAAATTATTGAGAATGTTTTATTTGTCTTTATTAGTAAGCTTTTGTGTACCATACATGAATCCACTTCTTCATGAATATCAAGCATTATTGGGTAAAATATTCAATATTCAAAAATTTCCGAGATGCAATTGAGCAAATTTTAATTTACCGCCCGCCCTTGAAACGTAGTTTGTCCCGGCCTGTTTCCGGTTGGCCCTTTGTTACGCGTTTCACGCATGCGTGATTGGTTCGTCTCGGACCACTCATACCCTTTCATACCTCGCGGGCTTTCTCGTGGCGTCCCTTTGGTATCATTACGTTCATGCTAGGGCATGCGAGAGGATGTGTTCTGATAGTTCAGTTAAATCAGAAATTTTCCCACCCACCCACCCGCTAGAAGTAAGTGGGGGTGTGATCCATGGTAGGCCCACATTCAATGTTATGACATAGGGCAGTGTTTTGTTTTCCAAAGGTTAAAAGTCGTTAAATAATTGATTACGATAAATAATTATAATGATAATATTGATTAAGGTCATTACCTGAGGAAATTATACAAATAGTCCTAACAGTTTGAATTAAATTAATGGTTAGGTAGCTTTTCTCCGGGGCTTCTTTCGTCTGCGCGATGAAGCTCAGGGTGGTGGTTTGCGCCCCATTCCGTGATTGGTTGAAACTCTTAAAGTTGATAATTGGATAATATGATACATGACATATCTATGGCAACTTGTTTGATTAGGAATTGCCCTAAATGAAATAATTAGTTATGCATTGGCATATCTATCTGGCAAAATTGACAGTGATGTGCATTGGCACATCGATGGCAAATCATTCGTGATTGATTGACAAATAGTATTTTGAATAATTTGATAATAATATACATGACATCTATGGCAACATTGTTGGACTTTGCATTGGCAAAATGGTATAATGTAGATTAAATGCATTGGCATCTATCTGGCATATTTGACCCTGAGGTGCATTGGCACATGTGCATTGGCACATTTGGCAATTCATTTCAGCCTCTTTTTGTTTGCACAATGGAGATAGGGGGTAGTTTGCGCTCTCCTGTCGATTTGGTTGATAACTCATATAATGGTCTTTTGATTCCGTGCATTGTTGTGTAGATTATGTTTTGTATGACATGTGATACATGTAGGCTTTATAAATAAAAGCAACCTCTTGCATGGCATGGCGATGTCCGCAAATTACCTTTTGTGTCCTGCCTATTGTTTCTAGGGTCTGACGGTAATGTGTTCGGTTTCAAAATGCAGTAACTTGATCACAATAGTCATATCTGGTAAACGGTACCATGAAATGTCATGATTCTTTATGCCATTCCCACTCTAAGCAGAGGCAGGTTGCAAACATTCTAATATATATTTGAATTTTTATTGAAAGCATTCTCCTAGTAACATCAGAGGAGGAAATGAGTCATCCAATGTGAGTTACTCCAATAATTTTTTGGGAAATAATGTAAATGTTGATGCCATGCTTTATATTCTTTCTTCCTCCATTTAGGCCAAACAAAGAAGACTGTTTGTCTCAGAAACATTTGGCAAAAAAAATAAAAAAATAAGTGCTGTGCATTGGGGTTTTTTTCTTTTCTTTTTTAGAAAAAAGGCTATGAGGTATGCAATTTTTTTTGGGAGAAAAAAGGCTATGAGGTATGCAATTTTTTTGGTGTTGAGAAAAAAGGCTATGAGGTTTGCGGGGTTTTTTTTGTGGCTAATCCAAACTTTTTTTAAAAAATATTTTGTAAAAAAGTTTTTAAAAAAATTAAAAAAAAAAAAAAAATGTTTTTAGGCCTCAGCGCGTAGATCTACACACCGTAGCTCATTTCACATACCAATGCGGGCGGGCCTCTGAGACAAACAATCTTCTTTGTTTGGCCATACATGTAGTTTAGTTAGTTTGCCTTTGAAGGGGGGACACCTGTCAACAATGACAGACAGTTGGAAGGACGACTAGCAATAACCCTGGACCATACTAACCTGCAAATATACAGCCAGCAGACCACATATCTATTGAAGTTGTATAAAGCTTGGCCCCAAACAGAACATCTGGAGGACGGTACCACAAGGTCACAACCTCAGCTGAATAGCAACGGACCGGGATGCCAAATGCCCTCGCTAGACCAAAATCAGCCAGTTTTAATTCACCGTTCTGAAATCATGAAATGGCCAGAGACATAACATTTGGTGTAACGGTTATAAGTAGATTTATAACACAGAGATACAAACTGTGGAAATATTTATTCTAATGGATTCTCCTTGGTGAATTTGACAAGAATTCATACATTTCACCACATATCTCAGCTACGGTTAAAAAATCTTAGATTATCACAAATTATCATCAAAATTGGCCTTGGCAACTTTTAAAATACACTGTTATGCCAAAGACAGAAACATTGCAGGAATGGGGCTAAAGCATTCCATTATCTCCTCAACCTTTTCTGAGCATGGTTCCCTTTTGAATTCAGCTCATTTTTATATCATAGATTTACTAGAGTTGATCAAACTATCAAATTGATATCAGACAGTTGGTGACCACCTAATGTTTTAGCCAGCTATATTATTCAACAAAATACTGAAAATGACAATCAATAGTATTCATTGTGTTAGCATTGCAGAAGGTCACATACCGTCGCTATTATGTCAAATTCTTGTATATCTTACTAGCCCTTCAGCGTGCATAAAGTAAAACTGCCAAACAGTATACATAGTAAATGTTGCACTAGAAGCAAGAGCACTTACAGGGTTTTAATATGTGTTTTTGGTCTTTGAATATGTTTAGAACAGACTGCCTATTAAGGTTATACATAGGAAGTATTACTTTATACATGCTGAAGGGCCAGATGGAGATACACGGTTTTGACAGAACAGCAACAATACATGTCCCTTGTTATAACATAAACTGTTGACTGATGGTGTGGTCTTTATATTGGTCTAGCAGACTACTGGCCGTCTAACCAACATAACTATGACAGAGCTGCAGTGTGTGGATGGTGCTAAACAAATGCCAAGCCTGATTGAATCTGCTAATTTACAAAATCATGAAGCTTACCTTGTTTATGAGTAGATTCTGTGGTTTGAGATCCCTATGCAGCACATTATGACTGTGACAGAAGGCTAGACCTCTCAACAACTGGAACATGAAAGACTGTGTTAAGAATAAAGGGAAATTTATTAGTTGATCAACAAATCTTTACTTTGTGTGTTTAAGGGCAATATTATTATTCAGGCACATAGCCATGGGATGAATTGGTTGTTCAAACGCCCCCAATGTCTTGAAGAAAAAAGTAACAAATGCAGATTTAAGTGATAAATAGAGAAAATAAAAGAGAAGAAGAAGAAGATAAGATGAACAAGATAATAAAATAAAAAGGTACCAACAAAAAGAAAAAGCATTTAATTCATAATTTGTGATTTTAACAGCAATTATTTTAAAGAAAAGACACCAAAAACAACAATGCGAACCAGCCTACTTGAAATGTCTCTCTGCTCCTTAGAACAAATTTTCTTCCCCTTTTATTATAGTAGTTTTGAAAATGTAATGCAACATACCTTAACAACATCAGGGTCAATTTCCCCATTACATGCATCAAAGTATTTCTTCAGATCCTGGTCACAGTACTCGAAAACCAGCGTCAACTTCTTCTCGCTGTGTAACACATCGTGCAGACGCACAATGTTCTTGTGTTTAAGCTCTTTCAGGAGGCAAATTTCCCTCAGAGCTGAGCTTGGTACACCCTGTAGGGAAAAGAAATGTGGCAGAAGCGGATTGAAAACAAACACTTGATAAAAGGTTAGCAATTTGCACTTTGGCCCATGTGAATGATCATTTTGGAGCCTACAGATAATAAACTTTCTTGCGTGCACAAGAAATGAAATCCCTTTTCCCTCTCTTACAACAAATAAAAGAACATGCAAAGGATAAAGCACTCCTTTATCTATTGCTAAAAAGGATGGCAAGAGGGGTTTTGATTAACATCACTGATAAGAGCTCAATTTTGTGAGATGCAGTGATATTACATTTTGATGTTGTTCTCTATTATGTATGGCTTTTATCTTAGTTCTTATGTCACTTTCATTGGCATATTTATAACCCCTGTCCATTTGTGTTTCTTGTAGTATGCATATCTATGAGTAGCAGAGTGCACCAATTTATTGGGCCCATCAGATCTCTTTGTAGAGTCACCAATTGATTTCTTATCACTTATCAACCTTGTTAATGTCTGTTGGGATATTGTTCACAATGCTCTTTCTTTATCTACACACACAAAATCAGATACATGTTTTGAAAATTCTGTACCCAATAAATACATACAACCAGCCTTTTACAACCATCCATTTGAAATGGCTGCAATCTGACACTTGTAGAGAAGAATGTAATGGATACTTTTACTTGCAAAGTTTGGCAAAACATTGTTTCTGACTAAGACAAACTTGATCTTGTTAAAAGGCAAAGCCCAAGGGGATCAAAAAAGGATGCAAATAGATCATAATTATAAAATTCCTGAATCCATTCAGTTCTGTGTTTTTTACCAATTCTTGATTTTAAATGTGTAGTCCATGGAACTGCATGCATAGACAGGAATTCAAAAAATAAACTGATTGCCTCACCTCATCATCATCATCGAGACGCACTCGCTTTAGTGCTACGATTTCCTGATTTTCACGATTCTTAGCTTTGAAAACTGTTCCATAAGTACCTAGATATTGAGAAGACAACAACATGTGAAATGATACCATAATTAAACTCAAGTAGTACAAATTATCTAACTTAACAATGGGTAGACTGGATTTACCATGGTAAATTTCATTTTCATGTTAAGTTAGAAATTCTGTGGTATGATTGACAAAGGTTCTTGTGAAAGACAAATGCGAGATATATAGCGTACTTTATGTCTCTAAATCAAGTCTTTAACAGAATGAAATGAAGTGCATCATACATGTATACTTAACATGATACACTAACTTCAATCTGCCATGTAAATAATACATAACTGGGGTGTAAATTACACCTTATCCACATAACCTTGATTTAAATGTTATGCAAATGACCTTGAGCTCTATTAAAAGAAAATATTCTAGTGGGATGCTATTGAAGCTATGAAATTTTCATTTTGACCTCATACCATGTATATATACACACTTCTAGAGCTCCTCCTATTGTCCATTATCCATTGTTCTTAACATCGATATCTACGAATGCTGGAAGTCTGAATCATGCATGGTCAACAAAATTGGTGATCTTTTGTTAGATAATGCATGTTGCTAGTGGTAACTAATTATGTTGACCTTGCATGCTTCAGACTTCCAGTAGTGGATTCGAAGATGCAATAATCTAGAAACACACATTCATTGAGTAATAGTTTTTAAGATGTCTGAGTTAGTTATCAAACCACTCTCCATCCACAGAAAAATTGCTAGGCTCACATATTTCCATAAGGCAAGGGGTCATCTTGCCAATTTTTCACCATCTAGATACATGATCTCCTGTGCCCGGTCAAGCATCTCTCACTAAGGTTGAAAGTAATTCCCAGGTACCTGGGTACCCGCCCAATACCTCTGGTACCCGATTGGGTACCCGGACTCCCGAAATGTAAAAAAAGGGGGTTTTTTTTAAACATTTTTTCCAAAGTCTTTTTTAAATATTGGATGACTCATATTTGACAAAATAGACCTGTAAATGTTTGTATAATGTATTTGAATTTTAAAAATAATAACTAATTTTGAGTCGAATCAAATTATATTGTTGTTTTTTATGCCTGTGATCTGCTAAAGAAAGACGTTTCATTTGTGTATGATTGATGGATATATGACAGATAGGTTTTGAATGCATTTCAAATTCTTTAATACACATATTTACCATTATTTTTATTACAACATCACATGCATATTAACAACAGTCATCATTTTTTTAAACATGAAAGTTTTTAAAATCAAAATATATTATACAAACAATAACAAATCTTGCTAGTGTTTTAATATGTTACAGGCAACACTTTTCTTCCCATACTAAATAATAAGTTACTGAATATAAAGTTATTTTTTGATTGTTAAAAACAATTTTAAAAATATGTCTCTTGTTTAGAATTAATGTCTTTCGAATAAATGAAAACATTTCCAAATTATTACAAGACACCAAGATAGGGGATACAATCATGGGCATGATATGGTGTTACTCGACAGTCAGGTTAGGAGTCACTTGATGCCGTTTAAATGACCAGTTTTTACTCCGAAATTAAAAATATATATATATATTATTAAAAAAAAATAAAAAATTGAGGAGGTACACAGGAATCGAAATACCCTTGAACTTGCAAGCCTATCTCTCACGGCGTCACGCAGGCAAACGTCAATTGCTACTCACTAAAATCTCAACCAACAGGAACTGTTATTTCAACTCTTTCCTGCCACATCCAAGAGACAGGAACCAACTTCCAGAACACATCACCATCATCCAGAAACCCAAGCTATTCCAATAGATGGAATTCCAAACCAAGCCCTGAAGATTGCAGCAGATGAAATTGCCCCTGTATTACAACATATCTTCCAGCGGTCACTTGACTCAGGAGATCTTCCCGTTGACTCAGTGGAGAAAGGCCAACATTTCACCAATCTTTAAGAAAGGCGGACCCTGCCAATTACAGACCTGTGTCACGTGTACCTGCTGCAAGCTACTTGAACACATCGTTGATAGCAATTAGCAACCTGATGAGACACCTTACCAAATGGAACATCCTATCCGATAATCAGCATGCCTTACTTAAAGGGACACTAAGAGATGTGTTGGAGGCAGCGCCCTCAATTATGATAAAAACTGAGATTAGTTTATTTTTATAATTGTATTACATGTATTAACTTACACCTATAAGGATTAAGAAAAATCAGCTCTCGTTGTACCAGAAAACGTCGATTCAAAAAATGCTGGTCCCGTGGGACCAGCATTTTACGGCCGACAGTATCCCCGTGCAGTACGTGTGATACATAACGCGAACCATATTTGCATAGAGGGCGTTTTTCAATAAATAGCGATGATATTGTTTTAATCTAGTTTTGCTGTGTTTTTTGTTAGTAGAAACAACAATAATGGCGATTTTTAATGTTCATCTTGAATTCTGAAGTAAATTTTTAAACATTTAAACTTTTCAACACCACTTAATGTCCCTTTAAAGCCAGATCCTGTGAATCACAACTTATCCTGACCACCCACAACCTTACCAAACATCTTGCAAAGGACTCAGATCTGGGAAAGGTAAAACCATGCGCATCACAAGGATAAGAGATCCGGCACCTGCGAAATATGAAATGCTTGGAGTTGACCTTGAAGAAATGAACTGCAGCCAGTACCTTGGAATCAACATCCAAAGAGACCCAAGGTGGAACAAGGAGTTGAACAACATGCTAAATGTAAGGCCTCCAGAAGAGTTCTGAACTTCCTGAGAAGAAAATTCCATCAAACCTCTTCCTCCATCAAAGAGAAGTTATACACCTCACTTGTTCGCCCTCACCTGGACTATGAAACCGCTGCTTGGGATCCATATACCTCCAAAAACATCAGAGACCTTTAGAAAGCAGCATCTCGTTTCATAATCAGCAACTATGGGAAGGACAACAGTGTCACCAGTCTGAAGTCCAAGCTAGACTGGCCGCCGTTGCAAGAAAGACGCAGAAGAGGAAGACTATATATAAATGTTTTTACAAGACTCTCAACGACCAACTCGACAATGACCAAAGCAAGTTTATCTTACCAAAACCAGACCCAAACAGAAGGGGACACAACAACCAATTCCAGATTGACCATTACCAGGACAGACGCTCATTCAAATTCTTTCTTCAAACAATGAGAGTATTTTGGAGGATACCCTTAATGCAAAATATTGTAAGTAGCGGGAATAGGGCGATCGAAAATCAAGCCAGTATTTCTTGGAAATAGAAACAGGTCGAGTTGTTTATTGTTTACTCAAGTCTAATATTATAACATAAAAAATGATATATCTGAAAAACTGAAGCAACAGTTAGAGTGTTTGACATATTTTATTTAGGCCTAGCCCTAGTCTTAATTTATTCAATTTCAGAAAAGTTGAAAATATCCCCGACGTGGAGCTAGGCGTTGAGCAGTATTTTCTACAAGACAAGACAAAACTAATCGCAGCAGCTGTATAAATAGTGTATGAAATGAACGGCCAGGATTTATATTAGGATTGCCGTTTTGGGCAAGTTTGTTGTTGTAGTTATTTATTATGCCGGGTGAGATTTTTGCATTCGTACATTCATGCATTTTAATTTAAAGTCGTAGGGCCTATGTGACTTTAGAATAATTCCTTAATCACTCCGTGTAACCGTTCATTTAATTATATTCTTCACAAATAGAAAAGACCTTTGTACCTTCTCCGATTTTCTCCAATTTCTCATATTTCTGCATCTCAATGTTCTCCGTTGTTCCCAATTTTCATCTGACAGATGATGAGATGATTAATTGATAAATTTAACCTTTGAACTATGAACTTGTCAATAAATGTAACCTATAAATAATCTCATACCTAGAATTGATACTGTAAACATTTTGCGTTACACATTTACTGTACTTTTAGCGATTTTCTTCGTACTAATGAGATCAAAGTAGTTCCGTCAACATAGTGTAGTCTTCTAAATAGTTGTTACAGTCGTTTTTCAAGGCCCTTTTCAATACCAAGAAGGGCCAGACGCGATGAAATAAAGTTGATGTTGATGATGATGATGTTGTTGTTGATGTTGATATTGATGCTAGCGTCGGTTGGGAGTTTTCATTCAAGCACAGGAACGTGGGTTCAAGTCTCTTTGAAACCATTCATTGCTTACCCCAAAATGTACCAGGCTATCTAGGTTAAATTCTACAATCACATCTTTCAGTAAGGGAGTGTTCAGAAATACCGCCAGCTTCGTAAAAAGAAGCCAACAGGTCTTTGTCTACATAGCCCGTAACTAGGGGGGGGGGGGGGGGGGGGGGGGGGGGGGGGGCGGGGGGTCCTTTTTTTGGTACCAATGTACCTTTTTTTTGTACCAATGTACCTTTTTTGAGTACCAATGTACCTTTTTGGGGTACGAATGTACCTTTTTTTGTTACTAATGTACCTTTTTTTGTGTGAAAACCCCCACCCACCCCAATTTTCCGAAAAACGCCCCATTTTCAATTATGTAAAGCGTTTTTTCGGGCCGTTTTGGAGTAAAACATGTCCTAACCCGAACATTGGTAGAGGCAGAAATAGTTGAAGAACCAATCTGAATATTCTTATGCTGGATCTTATTCTGAGCCTTTTTTGAAGATATAATCAGCAGTTCTGTTTTGCTATCATTCAATTTCAATTTGTTTTTTGACATCCATAATCCAATATCAGAAATACACAGTTCAATACGCTGACGGGCTAAACTTTCCTCAGCAGCATCATTTACATTAAACGACAAATATAGTTGAGTATCATCGGCGTATGTATGTACATCTAAATTATGTTTACGAGCAATATTAACAACTGGAGAAGCATAAATGGTGAAAAATAGAGGGCCCAACACAGGGTTGGTCTGTGCTCGCGTAGTGATAAGACGTGCTTCGTGAATCCTCCCGAAGTCGCGACTTTTTCTGTACTGAAAATAACATCTTTCAGCAACTATCACCATAAATTTGTGAAAGTAGTGTTCTATCAACATCCTTGAACACCTGGATCATCTTTTCGCGGATTCTTATCCATTTTATTCCATCAAGATTGGACTTGCTTTCATTTATATTAATCCAGTCGCCATTTTGTGTTGTATCATCATTTCTCGCGGGACATTGAAAATCATCATCATGGAGTAATTTCCGCAATGCCGTGATCAGCAATGGCAAATCGTAGGCTGTAAAGTACTACGGGCATGGGACAGGTGGCTTATTCATCGTCATCTATTATTTCTTCTTGTGTGGATTTGGTTCGTATTGACTATTATTTTGATATTTATGCATCGTTTTGCTGACTCATACGACATTGGCCATGACGCCATTTTGTCAATCAATAATAACATGCTTGGTCGTGACAGTGATCGGAAATGGACTCATACTGAGATTTCAATCCCAACAGTGGAATGAAACAGCGAATTATGCTATTAGCAACCACTGCTTACGTTTCGCTCCAAAATTTGAATTTAAATATTTTCCAGCAAATACTGGCACCATCGCCACATTCAACATTGACAATTTTTATGCTATTCATATTAGGAATCAAATCAATAGCATAAGCCATGACCAATCTTATAGGGACATGATCCTAACTAGAGTTGCCCTGTTGTACTACCTTTCCATCTTAATGCAATCTGGTGACCTACATCCAAACCCTGGGCCCTATAAACCCAAGTACCCATGTGACGTTTGTACCAAAGCGGTCAAATGGGGCCAAAGGGCCACTTGTTGCGATAGCTGCAACCAATGGTTCCATGTTGATTGCATGAGTATGTCTACCCCCAGTTATGAATTGCTTACAGACAGTAATGTTTCTTGGATTTGTAGTGGGTGTGGCAACCCAAATTACGCCAACTCCCATCTTTTTTCTAGCACCATTTTGGATCTAACAAATAGTTTTTCATGTCTGAGTGACAGTAACAATGACATTTTTGGCTTCCCTCTTGCCACATCATCCCCTCAAACTAAGATGAATTCAAACAGTTCTAGGTTTTCCACTAGTGATAGTAGTACTCGCCCGAGAGACAACAGTACATCCCAGAGTAAGTCACCCAAGACCAGTACTCCCACTCCAAAACCAAAAACCTTCAGAAACAGAACTTCCTTGAAAATCATGATCATTAATTTTGGTGGTATCAGAAGTAAAACTGCAGATGTAGCTGTCAGTATTGACAACTATTGCCCTGACGTAATCATAGGTACCGAAACTCATCTAAGCCCCGACGTGAATAGTAGCGAGCTCTTCCCACCTGACTTCTCCATTATCCGAAAGGACAGAGATACAGGTCATGCTAAGGGAGGGGTCCTAATTGCAATCAGAAATGACCTCGTTGCTACCCACCGTGTAGATTTAGATACCGATTGCGAGGTCGTCTGGGTAACACTCAAAATCAGAGGCACCAAAGATTTAACTATCGGATCTTTTTACAGATCCCAGCTGTTTGGCAAGACCCCTGAATACCTAGATGTCTTACGTAAATCACTTGAAAAGATCAAAAAATCCAGTAAAGGACAGATCATCCTGGGTGGCGATTTTAACCTGCCAAGTGTGAATTGGGACCAACTTGCTGTTCTCCCGGGTGGATCTTACGCAAACCTCTCTCGTCAAATGCTGGACATTGCAAACGAGTTTAATTTGGAGCAGGTTGTCCGTGAACCCACCCGGAAGAAGAACATATTGGACCTCCTCTTCACCTCAAACCCAACCCTTGTTGAGCGTTCCTGGGTAGTGCCTGGGTTAAGCGATCACGACGGCATACCCATTGTTATTGTGAGCACCAAGCCCAAATACATAAAACAAAATCCCCGCAAAGTGTTCATGTTCCAAAAAGCTGACAATGAAGGATTAAAATCACACCTTAAGGATTGGTCTGACCAATTTATCAATTCTCAATCCATTGCCTCTGAGACTGACCGCAACGTCAACTCACTGTATGATGAGTTCCAGAAAGCAATTGAAAATGCCATGGATAAATTCATACCATCCAAAATCATTACCAAGAAAAACATATCACCTTGGATTGACCAAAAAGTCAAACGTCTTCTCCAACGTAAGAAACGTGCATTTAAATCCCACCGTAGACTCAACACTAGCACCAGCTATGATCATTTTAACAACGTTAGGAAATCAACCCAAAAATCTTCAAGACAAGCATATCGCAAATACATTAAAAAAATATGCTCTGATTCTTCCAAAAAATTCTACAGCTTCATCAAAAGTCTCAAAATTGACACCATCGGCATCCCTGCCCTTTCTAGACACGGCAAATTAGAGTCTGACAACAGAACCAAAGCCAATATCCTTAATAATCAGTTTAGTTCAGTCTTCACTCATGAAAACCCCGAGGTTCCCTTAGAGGAGGATTCTAATACTCCATCTATGCCCAACATCGCCATTTATGAAGATGGAGTGCTTAAGCTCCTCAAAGGTCTCAATCCAAACAAGGCATCTGGACCTGATGGGATCTCTGCCAGAATTCTTAAATTGGCAGCTGAGGAACTAGCACCTGCCCTCTCCCTTATCTTCCAGAAGTCCCTGGACACGGGAGAAGTCCCAGCGTCCTGGTTAAGAGCAAACATCACCCCCATATTCAAAAAAGGCGATAGAACCGTTGCATCAAATTACCGTCCGGTTTCACTCACATCCATTTGTAGCAAACTCCTTGAGCATATCATACATTCCAATGTCATGAAACATTTCAATAAACACTCAATTCTCACTGACAAGCAACATGGTTTCCGTCAAAAGCACTCTTGCGAATCACAATTAATTCTCACTACTCAAGACCTGGCATGTTCTCTCAACAATAAGTCCCAGGTAGACATGGTTATAATGGACTTCTCCAAGGCCTTTGATGTAGTCCCCCACAACAGACTCATTTCAAAATTACGTAGATATGGTATACATAACGCAACATTGACCTGGATCAGCAATTTCCTCAGACACCGTACCCAGAGAGTCGTCGTCAGCGGCGATAAATCGGCCTGGACTGAAGTTCTTTCTGGCGTCCCTCAGGGAACGGTGCTTGGGCCGTTGCTGTTCCTGGTCTATATAAATGACCTTCCTGACAACATCCAATCATCGGTTCGTCTTTTTGCTGACGATTGCGTTATTTACCGTGAAATCAAAAATGACCTGGACTCAAATCAACTCCAAGAAGATCTTCATACACTTGAAAAATGGGAAGAAAAATGGCAAATGAAGTTTAATTCACAAAAATGCTTCGTCATGAGACTCACACATGCCAGATCTCCCAAGATTCACCCATATTTACTAGGAAATGAAGAACTAGCCACTGTTGAAAACCACCCTTACCTCGGCGTCACCATCTCAAACAAACTCAACTGGAATGGACACATACAAGGGACCTGTGCAAAAGCTAACAGGTCTCTCGGTTTCATAAAAAGAAACCTATACTCATGTAACAGATCAACTAAACTCACAGCATACAGATCACTTGTCCGACCACTGACCGAGTACTCCTCAGCCGTCTGGGATCCTTACACAAAAAAAAACATCGACCAACTTGAGTCTGTCCAAAAAAGAGCAGCACGCTTCATCCTAAGCGACTACAAGTCCAGAACACCAGGTTGTGCAACCCAGATGGTCAACGAGCTCAAACTGGAGACCCTCGCCACAAGAAGAACCAACCGGCGTTTATGCATTTTCCACCAAGCAAGACTCGGCCACCTGTCCCTGCCTATTGGAAATCTCCTACAACCTGTCCAGCGCCAATCACGGCTTCATAATCCCGATTCATACAACACAATCTCAACTAACAAGGACTGCTACAAGTATTCCTTTGTACCAAGAACAATACGCGACTGGAATTCATTACCACACAATATTTCATCTATACCGAATCCGGATAGCTTCAAGGCAGCAGTAACAAATCATTACAAAGCAACTAAGCAAGACTAAGCCAACAAGAATTATAAGCACAGACCACCACCTGATCATTTGGCTCCATCCTGGGGCGTTGATCAGTATCAACACTGAAGACTGAAGAGCCTTGTGGTACTCCAAATGGGAGGTTTACCGGAGATGATAAATTGTTGTCAATGCTAACAGATTGACGTCTGTTTGTTAAATATGAAGTGATCCATTGAAGAGCTGAACCTGTGATACCAGTAGATGTAAGACGCGAAAGAAGAATATCGTGATCGATGGTGTCAAAAGCCGCAGACAAATCCAGTAGAACTAAAAACACAGCATGTTTTGAATCCAATTTCTGTAAAATATCATTCTGGACTTTAAGAAGCGCAGTCTCAGTTCCATGAAATTTCTTGTAGGCAGACTGGTACTTCTCTAAGAGGTTGTACTTTTCAAAGTGTTCATTCAGACGAGTTGCGACAATTTTTTCAATAAGCTTAGACACATAAGTCAATTTTGACACAGGGCGATAGTTTTTAAGATTATCAGGATCAAGAGTTGCCTTCTTAAGTAATGGCTTAACAACAGCGCTCTTAAATTGTGATGGAAAACTAGATGTCTCAAGTGACAGGTTTATAATCTTTGTGATGGTTGGGAGGAGAAGATCAATATGTTCCTTTACAATCCATGTAGGGATAGGATCCAGTTGGCAATGCTTAGTGGGAGAAGACATAACTAATTTTCGAACTTCATCCTCAGAGGCCAGGGAAAAAGTGACCAAATTTGGCACAGATTCATGAGATAAAGTAGCAAATCCAGGAGAATCCATTTGGTTGAAGGAGGCACGAATGTTGTCAATTTTAGAGATGAAGTAGTCGTTGAAAGTGTTAGCCAAATCTTGATTTGATTGATGAGATGGTAATTTTGGTTTACCTTTTTGATGCAGTAGTGATTCAACAATGTTGAATAGTTGCTTAGAGTCGGTGCAGTTTGTGATCTGTTCCCTATAAAATGATGATTTTGCTGTGTTTATTAACCGGCTTACAAGAAGACGCTGAGCTTTAAAAAGATCACGGTCAATTTGTAGTCTTGTTTTCCGCCATCGTCTCTCTAATCGCTTCCTCTTCCTTTTTGCTTCAGCAATTCCATCATTGTACCAAGGGTTTCTCGGTCTTAATGTAACAGTTTTACACTTAAGAGGTGCATGTTTTTCCAGTATGGCACTTAAGATTTCATGATATTGGTCAACAAGCCCAGAGAGATCTGAGTTTGGGCTGGTGATTAGATCAGAGTTCCTTATGTCATGTTCAAAATCTGAACGATTTATCATTTTCAGCTTGCGATATGTAACCTGATTTTTGGCATATTCAGGTTTGTTTAACTTCAATTTGCAATGAATTGCGTTGTGGTCTGAAAACAGAAAACCAACTTTAACTGTTTAATATAAATATAAAGGTGCAAATTACCTTATTAGCATAATTGAAGTGGTATAAACGTGCACTGGTACTAATTTTTGTACCATTGCATTTATGCTAATGAGCGATTTGCGCAATTTACTTGTCTAATATAATATATAATATAATATCTAATATATAATTGAAAGTTTGTACCAACCATAGATTTCAACGTTGATTCAACGTCATATTTCAACGTTGATTCAATGTTGAATTTTGGTTACGTAGTTAAAATTTGGTTGAAATATCGGATGTTGAATCAACAGAAAATGTGTTGATTTCTTCCTAAAAATCTATTTTGTGAAGCTTTTGTATCGCTTGGCAACCAGGGGATGAGGGGGGGGGGGGCTGAAAGGGCATTGACTCTTGAATGTTTATGTTCTTGCACAATGTATAAGCATTTATTTAGTGAGCAATCACCTTTTTTCATAACCAGTGCGAAAATATGCATACATGTGTGTATAAATATACATTCATTCAATGGTGTTAAATTAACGCATCGACTTAATTCAAATAAAATAATAGGTTTGAATGAATAAAAGGTGCAAATTACCTTATTAGCATAATTGAAGTGGTATAAACGTGCACTGGTACTAATTTTTGTACCATTGCATTTATGCTAATGAGCGATTTGCGCAATTTACTTGTCTAATATAAGGCCAAGTAAAATATGCAAATTAGCTCCAGACTGATTCTTGGAAACGTGATTTGTACAAGTCCATTCAACAACGTTGAATCAACGTCGTTATTCAATGTTACTTCAACAAAGAACATAATGTAGTTGAAAAGATGTTGAAATCATGTTGTTAAACAACGCAATCATATTTCAACGTTGATTCAACGTTGAAATATGGTTGAGTGCCCGCTGGGGGGGAGGGTCAATATAGATATATGTTGATGTCGATAAAGATGTTGATATATATGTTGATGTTGATGTTGATGTTGATGTTGATGTTGATGTTGATGTTGATGTTGATGTTGATGTTGATGTTGATGTTGATGTTGATGTTGATGTTGATGTTGATGTTGATGTTGATGTTGATGTTGATGTTGATGATGATGTTTATGATGATGTTGATATAGATGTTGTTGATGTTGATGCTGATGTTGATGTTGATGTTGATGTTGATGTTGATGTTGATGTTGATATAGATGTTGTTGATGTTGATGTTGATGTTGATGATGATGATGATGATGATGATGATGATGATGATGATGATGTTGATGTTGATGTTGATGCTGATGCTGATGCTGATGCTGATGCTGATGTTGATGTTGATGTTGATGTTGATGTTGATGATGATGATGTTGATGTTGATGTTGATGTTGATGTTGATGATGATGATGATGATGATGATGATGATGTTGATGTTGATGTTGATGCTGATGCTGATGCTGATGCTGATGTTGATGTTGATGTGAATGTTGATGTTGATGTTGATGTTGATGTTGATGTAGATGTTGATGTTGATGTTGATGTTGATGTTGATGTTGATGTTGATGTTGATGTTGATGTTGATGTTGATGCTGATGTTGATGTTGATGTTGATGTTGATGTTGATGTTGATGTTGATGTTGATGTTGATGCTGATGCTGATGCTGATGCTGATGTTGATGTTGATGTTGATGTTGATGTTGATGTTGATGTTGATGTTGATTTCGATTTCGAAACTTAGGCTATAAAAGAGCATGCTTGTTGAAAAAAGATAATTATTTCCGATTACTTTCGCGCAGGCGCAGACCTCCATAATTAGCCATGATAGGCCTACGTGTAATGTAAAGTAAATAAACTTAGTGAAGACTCGCGCCGAGCAAAGCTCGCGCGCGGAGTGCCCATCTCTCTTTCCTTAGCGTTTGGGCCAGACTCCTCCGTGTAATTTTTGCTGTGGGTGTTCGCCAGGCTCCTCCCGCACAGCGAATCTGTTTTACTTCCCAATGAATTATGCGTAGGCCCTACCCAATTATACACCTGGGTGAATAGTGGCAAGTGCAGTAGGCCTAGTGCCTTGCCCAAGGAGACAACACGCTGGCCGCAACGGGAATCGAACCCACAACCTTTGTATTGTGGAGCGAGAATGTGTCCGTTGGACCACGCGTGCCCATTTCTGATCATAGATCATAAATACGTTCCAAGTTATAACAAGGTGATACGATTCCTAATTATTTCAAAATCATGGTTTTAGAGTAAATTTAGAATGAAATTAAACTGTCCTGCAGCAGGACAATCTATTTTCAACCTCTTTAAACCATGATTTTAAAGTAATTTGGAATCGTATCGCACTGTAACTCAGAATATATTTATGATTTATGATCAGAAATGTAAATCTGCAAGAAAATCTGCTTTCAAAAAAACAAATCAAGGATAGAGGGCGTCCCATGGAAAAGATCGCATGAATGTCTTTAACTCAGAATCATTAAACAATACTTGTTAGCAAAATATTCAGATGTGAAAGACAAATGTTTTTTGAGTTAGTGTATTATTATTATTACCGTTGATCGATTGCTAAGCCAGATTCAAGATTTGCCTGCTTCATTGATGCAATATTGTATTTCAAATAGAGATCTGTACTTATTCTTCATATTTCATTAAATAGATAATATATATTTATTATACTTTTGCTGCCCTGTCCCTTGCTTTCTTTCTTTTGCCATAGGGCATATATTTGTACCATATAAGAGATCATAAGGACCCCGTGGATGGATGATAGACTGATAAGCCTATTGGTTTTTTGGGTAGTCAAAATCCGGTAAAAATACTCATTAACACATTTCTCATTTTCTCAGTCGTTTTTACTGATTGATGATCACTTGCAGACCTTAACCAGAGGGGGGGGGGGGGGGGGGGGGGGGGGGGGGGGGGGGGGGGGGGGGGAGCTGTCTGCGATTTACTGGTTACGGGCCTGATCACTTGTAGTATGTATGAGATCTTGGTGTATTCATTGACGGCCAGCTCATGATGTCAAATCACATTAAAAATGTGTGTCGCAAGGCCCTTATTTCATTACGGACTCTCGGTAAATTGCGCAAATACCTTGATCGTTCTACAACAGAGCGTTTAGTTCACGCGTTCATTTCATCGCGATTGGACAGTTGCAATTGTCTTCTTTATGGAATCCCGGATACAGATATTTTAAAGCTCCAACGCGTACAAAACTCGGCTGCACGCCTGGTTACCGGTGCCAGAAGACGCGACCATGTGACGCCAATTTTAAAGGATCTACATTGGTTGCCAATCAGAAAGCGAATTCTTTTTAAACTTCTCCTTGTTGTATATAAGTCCCTGCACAATCTTGCACCTACCTACATCAAACAACTCACCACACCTTATCATCCTACTCGGACTTTAAGATCAAGATCCAAAGGGCTCCTTCAAGTACCACGTGCGGCCAGATCTGCTAAACGGACTTATGGCAGTAGAGCCTTTTTCATCGCTGCACCGAAGGAATGGAATGCTCTTCCCGAACATGTCCGACGTGCTGCATCAGTGCAGTCCTTCAAAACGTCATTGAAGACATATCTTTTTAATTTATAAATTGTGCATAGTAGACTGCATTGTACATTATATTTAAAATCCTTGCTGGTCATGTTTGCAGATCAAGCTTAAGAATGTGATTTTCATTGTGTTAATGTACTGTGGTTTTAATGATTACTCATTTATATTGTATCATAAGTTGTTGTTGTTGTATTTGTACTTTATGTAATTTCTGATGTGTAATCTATGATGTATAGCTTCTTTATTATGTTCTTATATTTTTCATTTATGTATATTATGCGCCTCGGGGTTGTGTTCACAATGTGAGGCGCATTATAAATGCCCTTTTATTATTATTATTATTATTATGTGTTTTTTATGTACAATCTGATTTCCTGTTTATTCTACCTATAGGCTAATGTGTGATTTTTGAAAAAATATGAATGAACATATCGACTATCTACATTTGTTTATGTCAATGGAGTTTTGTCTACTCTAACCTGAATACACCTCCACACTTGTGCGAGTATACTCATTTAACAGAGGTTTCTGCACATAGGAAGATGATGATGATGATGATGAATTGATGATTGAACGATGAATGAATGAAGTACACGTGTACAAACCAGACAGTCATTAGAATAATGGTATAAACGACGCGTATTAGACTAAGAAACTAGCAGACGACGTTTTTTAGAGAACGAGACATGGCAAACTCTGATTGGACGGAATCACACTAAATGGGGAACTTTAAAGATTAATACGCAACTTCTAATACAATATATTGACAAAATGATCTAAATATAGACACAAATTATACAGAAAAGGTATTTTTTGCCAAAATATAAATTGATTAATGGCTATATAAAACGAAACTTTAGTACAACCACCAAAAAGAGTGTGTTATTCTAAGACCTACTTTAGAATAGTAACAAGGTAATTATTTAGACCTGAGGTGTTGCACGGCACTCGTCCCAAACATTTGCTTACGGTGAAGTCCCATACAGGGTCCGATTCAGACTGAGTTTTTCTCGAATTAAGCTACCAAAATGCTTCCCAAAAGTTTTTTGCTGTTAGCATTACTTCTCGGTGTTACTTTACTCCATACCAGTATAGTGCGTGGAGATGAAGACGTGTCAGATGAAGAGGACGAGGAAGGTAATAGGGGGCCTAGAGCCCCTAAAACTTGCGTGGATGAGAGGGAGGCGTGGATGTGTATGGCAGGTATATCATTGTGTGTATATTGCACTACTGCGGTATTTTGAGCACAGTGATCACCGGCAATAGCGACACACCCACACCAGCTTTGTATAGTTAGTGTATTTTTGTCGTAGAATAGCATAGTTTAAAAAGGTATTACTTTTTAAGTTGAACTTGTCAATTAAGGACTTTTAAGTTTTAATTCTTTTATGTCTTTTAAGTTTTAAGGTAAGGTTTATCGTAGATAGAAAAAAAGCCATTGATTATCCTATTCTGGTGGATTGTGGGTGCAAATCTGCTCCATTTGCGAACCCACAATTAGGCCTAGGCTAAACAAGAAATTAAAATAATATCATGACATTATTATTGGCAAATTGCGATTATAACGATATTCAATTTAGGCCTAGGCATAATTCATGCTATTATTGCTATGCCTATTTTATAGGCTATTTATATAGGCTAATCAAAACAAATAATTGTCGATCATTTCAAATAATTCTCTAGCGTACATGCGATATCTGTGTGACCCAAACATGATTAACAACACTGGCACTGCGAGTGCGACTGGTAGTTTTTTTGGAATGTAGCGCCTCGCAAAACCGCGTTAAACCTTGGGTTTTGGGATGAACTCGAGCTCTTGGATCACAACGCTCTAGTCTAGCATTTTGTCTAGCCTATGATCGACAATTATTTGTTTTGATTATAGGCCTACATGTAATCATGTAGGTAGTACAGATTGGAATTGCTAGGACCTAGGCCTACAATAAATGTAGTTAGCTGTTTTTAGTTAAATTAGCCAAAAATTGAATAAACACTAAGAACGTAGCACAAAGATGATCGTGCCTGAATGGTTGAGCGTGCTTCAAACAATCAACAATGCCTATGCAAAACGCTACTTTCAATGTCTTCGTTCAATAACAAATTAAACTTTATTTCCTAGGCCTAGATTACTATAGTCAGGTGCAAAGAACTTCAACCCCTTTTTCTGTTACGACAGCGTTCTATTATTAGCGTAAACACAGAAGTGCTGTTGCCATATTAGTAGAGTAAAATAATGCGAATTTGAGCTGACCGATGCACGCATCTGATTGGCCCGATTGTATCCATGGTGTCAAGAATGTTACCGCACACACGCTCTTTATTTATCTCGCACGCGTAGGGAAAGTAGCCTACTGAACTTCTCTGACAGCGACCATACTGTAAAACACTAAAATGCATGCCATTAAAAATAGCAAATTTGCAAAACACCACCTTTGTTAGTGGCATTTAAATCATTGGAAATTGTATTTTAATGTATGACAGTTTTGGATGCTAAATTTGATTAGTTAAGATGTTATTAAATTGTAATTTTGTTTATTGTACAGTTCTGCACATTTGGCATTTAGGCCCTTCACAATTGATTTTTGAGTTTCCTGTTGCTGCCCTTGTCCAAAATTGAGAATTACAAAATATTTAATTATTATATTTTTATTTAGAGTTTTCACCTTGAAAATGACTTTCAATAAACTTTCATTTAGAGCCTACTACTTTCTGACCTTATAAATCATACCAGCTACATGTATGATTATGTATAAAACATGATTGCATTATTACTTGAGTATCAAAATAATCCTAATTGGAAAATAATTAAATGCAGAGTCCTCGATATAATGGGTTGAAATTGGTTGTGACCACTTGGTTCAAAATAAAGAAAATAGAAGAAAATTAATAATTAAAAGTCACCTCAACCTTTTTAAACCTCCAACAGGAAACTCAAAATCGACTGTGAAGGGCCTTTAGCAGTGTTTGGTTTGGTCATGATAGATACATGTGTATTAAGTGTTTTGTAGGAGAGACAATGTGTGATACGATTATTGGCTTTATAATGTGTGTATACTACTAGTAGGCATATAGGTGTTTGTGTAGGGGTGTGTGGATTTTGGGAGCATAAAAATGTAACAAGGAAATTCAGATTTTGTGTTTTCCACAAACCAGCAACCTATCAGTTCTCTAGGTAGACCCTCCATCCATAATAAGCCATCGGGTACTTTGTCGATTTTGAGTGCATAAGTCTCAAGTTTCAGTTGATGTATACGTACACAGAATGGTAGACTTTCAGGTTTCATTTTAAAAAATAGATCAACTTTAAATACTATAGATTGGCTACATTTGTATCTAACAAAGGTTCCAGCATTCAACCTCGATGTGTATGTGTGTAATCTCTAGATTTCATATTTTGTTTTGTGTGTGCATTGTCAATTTTGAATGTATGTGAGTGTCCATAGTGTTGAGATCCTATAGCTGAGCTCAGACCTGGATTTAGCTAGATATACACCTGTAACTCTCATGGGTGCATGCCTGGACTGACAGTAGAAGCTGTGTTATTTTTGCATTGTCTGAACACACATTGTCCTTGGCTGGGGGTCGCGATTATCTGTAGGCCGCTCGCACAGGCTGTGAGCGACCTTGTTGTGTGTCTGTATATAGCCTATTTGCTAGTCATAATGATGAACTGGATCTAGTCAACAACGAAGAGTATGAACATCATCACAATCAAACTAACCTACCACAGGGAGTTTATATAATGGGAGAGGAAATTTGAATCGCAAAACAATACCCTCCTATGGGCATCCCATATGGGCATTTGTATACGTTAGTACATGCGATGCGACTCATGAAATGAGAGCGTTATATTATATTGACAAAGCCTATGATTGATACGTGCGATGTGACTCACAAAACGGGGGCGCTAGCACAGGCTTCGATCTCGGCAATAAAAAGTCTGCGTATAGTGGCATGGGCCTGCCAGACCTGCCTATATTAATCAAATATGTCATGTTTAGTTTTATAATATTACTTTTATTAACTAGGAGGTGAAGAGGATGAAGAAGGTTTAGCAGAAGAAGAGAATGGTGTGCTTGTCCTCACAACAGATAACTTTGATGCCATCGTCAATGATGCAGACATTATCCTTGTGGAATTCTATGCACCATGGTAACTATCTTAAAAAAATGGAAATTCAGTTTTATCAACAAGAAGTGAAATAAGAAAGACAAATGAAAATTGTTACACACCACTATAATGTTAAAGGATGTGTGCTCCTTTTAAAACCAATACTGTAAAAGTCAATATTTTCGCGATAAGATATTTTCACGAAAATGGTCATAACAGGCATTTCACGATTTTTTATTTTCGCGATTTTCAACATTTGTGAACAAAAGTCAATGGAAGTCAATAATTTTTGCGACTTTATATTTTCACGGATGAGGATTGATTCGCGAAAATAAAAACCTCGCGAAAATTTCTACTTTTACAGTACCATAAATGAATGAATGCGGCTATAATACTTCCATTTGGGAGTTAATGACTGCTTTTTACAGTAGCTGGTTTGACATCATATATTTTATGATAATCTACATCTTTCAAGTTGCCACTACTGTTCTCAATTCAGAATCAACAACTTTTTGAGAGCGTTCAATTTGTACTTACTTGTGTCATTAGTGTTGCCAAATAAAAATCAAACCTAATTAAATGTCATATCAATGAATTTGAAGTGTTTTTTAAACAAATCAAAATGGTGAGCAAGTATAAAGTTGACCTCTTAATTTTAACCATTAGGTTAAAACTTAATGTTTAATTGTTTACATAACATTAATTATGTGATTTATCCGGTCTGCCATACACCGTGGGAAACTTGTGTTACATTATCTTACCAAGTGATTCACAACCATCATCTCATGTTGAAAAAGAAATAAGTAAAGTCAGAGAGTAAGCTTCATGTAAGTGGAATTTTCAGTTACATTATGGTCATTAATCATAATCACCAAACCATCTTTACTTACTAGGTGCGGTCATTGCAAAAGTCTTGCTCCAGAGTACGAGAAAGCTGCTCAGCGAATGAAAGAAAATGAACCACCAGTTCCCTTTGGCAAAGTTGACGCTACAATTGAAGATACTGTAGCAAAACGCTATGATGTAACAGGATATCCAACTTTGAAAATCTTCAGAAAGGGAGTGGCTCATGATTACAAAGGACCAAGACAGGAAAATGGTGGGTACAAATGACTAATTGAGGTTATCACAGAATTTTAAGGAGACAAGTATTTACTTACATGCAATTTAATTTACCCTTGCGGAAATGGATTTTGGGTGTAGGTTTTTGTTATCCAGAATCAGAAGTAGACTTCACAATGTCCTTTCAGCAGATAGAAACATGAGGGGAACTTAATAAAAACACCCATGGCTCCACAGTGAGAACGATTTGCTGCTGAGTAATGATGTAAACCATGCATAACAATGCTTGGTGACCTCAGCAAATAGGTCCACACAAATCGCAAGACACACATTATTCACGGCAAAGATTGAACTCCCCACACTGGTAAACTCTGTGATTTGTTAGGATTTGTCCTATCACATGGCACTTCTATAGCGAATTATGATGCACGGAAATGGTATCTGTGTAGATCAAACCATTTCATGGACTTGTAGTTTCATAAACACATTTATGATAACAGAGCATATATTTCAATACAGCAAAGCCATACAAAGGGCACACATTTTAGATTTTGTTTCTATGTCCAAGATAAAACCTTCAACACTTTAACCTTTTATAAGAGTATTGATTGTATGAAATGGCATTTCAAAGGATCGGCATTGGCATCATAGTAATTTCAAAAAAATGCACTTTACTGCAGCTTTCAACATAAATAGCTGAGGGAGTGTTTTCACCAAAGAATGTAATCTCACAATAGTGCTGTAATTTTTAAACCATTATATAATTCTAAGGTTTGGCTCTATAAATACTCATGTCTTTTTTTGTTTGAATATTTCAGGCATTGTGAATCACATGGAAGAGCAAGCTGATCCAAACTGGGCACCTCCTCCCTCTGATGTACTTGTGCTTACAACTGATAACTTTGATGAAATTGTTGATGCTGAGAATCTCATCCTTGTGGAATTCTATGCACCATGGTAAGTGTGATATTACTGGTGGTGCTGATTTGCCTGTTCTACCCATTGGGATTTGGGTATAAGAATGATCAAAGATGTAAAATACACCTGGAGAAATAATTGATCCCTGTAGTGTCAAGTAACAAATAACCTTTGTGTGGCTCTCACAAGACATCCATAAGAAAGTGTGTGATTTATCAAATTTGAAAGCAGAAGAAAAATATGAAATAGTTTGAGTCGATATGTAATTTATCATCTTCATAACTTTTGCACACGTTTCAACATCTTTGACAAGGACATGGCATACGAGGGCTAAGATTCTTAAGCTGTGATTTTAATTGTGTACAATAATGCGAGAATGAAGGTATTGTTTTTAGAGCGTACCTGTGTTATATTGTCTGACATAAATGTGGACAGTAGTATTATTTTAAGTGGAACCCTTAAACAGTCCTACTGTATATGGCTCATTCCATGAAGTTGGGGCATTTGTTAAAATAGCAGAATTTGGTACTTTAGGCAGCTTATAAACTGTTTTACTCTATGTGTATATCAAATTTTTTTAGTGTCCAAAAACAGTACTAGGTTATAGTATTGAGCCATGAAAAAAAAAAAAAAATTGACCCTTCCTTGAAGAAGAAAAAAATAAAAAATTAGGTGGTGTCCAAGACCATTTTTGCTAAAAAACGTGACATGGAAAACACAACAATTAATATGAGTTTTATGTAAGCAAAACTATCATAGAATTGCTTGGAAATCGATTTGATTAATAAAAGATACATGTATTCATAGTTTACTGACCAAAACACCTCGTCACGCTGGACTGATTTTTCACCCAAGCAACATGAAAATTGCCTTTCCGATGCTACGCACGGTGTCCACAAAATATACACGTGTAGCATCGGGAGTTTTCATTGCTGAATGGGGGTAGTTCTCTATCATACATTTTTTAATTATTTTCCAAAATTAAGAGCATTTATCAATTGAAAACTATTGCAAATGAGAATAAATTTCATGAAGACCATTCCATATATTCATGAAAAAGTATACCGTGCCGTGTGCATGGTGTCCTAACCATAAAATGTAGCATCGTGATAAACATCCTATGCAATTTGTGGGAATCCCCCCCTGGAGATAAATAAAACATTCCATATTTCTTTTTGTAAGGATAGAGGTCAATAGCTATCAGGGTTGTTTGGAATTTGCTACACGTGTGCTAGTTTTATCAAGGTTTCAGTCGCTGGTGTCCCGTTGTAGCATCGGGACTTTTATGTAGCATCAAAATGTAAACATTGGATAGTTTTGTGAATGGTAAGTGCGATTGTAATTATTTCTTAATGTTGCTTGTATGTCTGTATTTATTAATGCATTTTTATTGAAAGGGAAACACTGAATCAGAATTTCTTTTCATGTTATGATATTAATTTTGAGTCACGGACACCATAATAATTAAGCGTCCATGTAGCATCGGGCATAGCATGGGCAATATTTTGCATTGGGTATCGTTATAGTTCGTTGAAATCGTTTTTTTTTTTGTAGAATCACATCATTAATAAACTTTGAAGTTAATAATGAATTAGTTTTTGCTCTTTTAATGCTAATAATATAGCTTACCAATACGATGCTACATGGACACCATGTCCATGTAGCATTTCATAAAATTTGCCTAATTAGACTAAAACAATTACCCCATTCGAAATTATCCATCACCCAAAACATTCAAAACATTGCCTACATTTTACTACACTTTACAGAAAAAAAGGCATATTATGAGAGATGTATCTAATGAAATATATTAATACACAATGCTACATGGACACCATTTCCATTAGCATTTCACTGAATTCACAATAAACATTCCCTTATTTTAGTTTTATTTACTATAAATAAAACAAATAATTGTAAATCATTTAAGTTCTCTATCCTTTGCTATTCTTTTTCATGTTAAATGAATAATAAATAAAATACTCCAGCATGATTTTAATATAAATATTTTCCTGCAACACAAAAAGTGCAACATGAATAAATAATCTACTCCAATATCAATACACAATGTTCCATGAAGATACTAAGCCATAGGGTTTATTTTGTTTTGCTTTGCAGGTTCTTGACATTAATTCAGAAGACAGTTCTATCGTCCTGGAATTTATGGAGATGAAGACAAGGAACCCATCATTTTCAAAAACTAGTACCTTTCCAAAGAAATCCATCATGGCAATTCAATTATTTTTTTGCAAACTGACTTTTTAAGTGATCAAACTTTTCAATCATCTTTATCAATAATAGAGGATGATTCAATCAGAAACAAGCAAAGAGACTAAGATCACAAAGGGTACTTTAAGAACAACACTGCATGAAGTTTGTTTCAGTGGACATCTTAAGTTTCTTTGATCAATGGTGTATTGTTATTGTGTAATTGTAAGAAATGGTGTATGTGTATCATAGGTAATTATGTTTTATGCTTCATGGCAGGTTATCTTTTTGTGTAATTTGTAGTTTTACAATCCATGTTATTAATTTTATCGTGTGCTTATAACATAAAAAGTTAACATCATAGTACATCCTCTCTATTGATCTGAAAAAGATGCACCTGTTCAAGCTGTTCCAAATATTTTAGGGCACGGTGTCCATGTAGCATCGTAATACTTAAGTACACAGAAAAGGTAAATTTTACATGAACAGTGTTTAGATAAATTTCAAGCAATTCACTCTGTGTATCTACTTGATATGATGAACAAGTAGACAAACCATTCACACTCAAATAATTGTAACAGTATGAATAGTCTTATTATTAACAATGTTACAAGACGCGGTGTCCATGTAGCATCGGTAGTGCATTTTATAACATTATACAGGTAAATAATACTTCATATACTTACTTTATGACTATAATGTAATCAATGTGCATGGTTTATAGAGTACTTTACATCAAACAAATATTGATATGTACTTTATTTAAATTCATTATACAAATTGCAAAATAAAGAGTCACTTTTCAATGAGTTTTTACATAAAACAGTTAATCTACGATGTCTTGTTCGTTAAGTTATGTTCAACCTAGACAAATCTGGTTTCTTTTCATGTATTTGTGGTTCCAAGTAGTTAATTGAGGTATAGAAAATTGGCCCACATCTTAAGCTATTTTATTAGAAAATGATATGGAAATGAGAAATGGTGTCCATGTAGCATCAGGATTTTTGGAAATGTCATCCAACTGTTGAACATGTGCGGTTATTTTACACCAAATGTTACATTAAAATAAAAAGTTCTACATTGGACTTTGGTAAATGTAGAACCTAAAAAAGAAGAAAGAGTTGGAAAATATCCATTTTGAAAATTTCACTTGGATGTCACATAATATGCCCCAACTTCATGGAATGAGCCATATACATTATCTCTTAAAATAAGTACCTTTCATTGCTCATTTTTGTCAACATTTACCCTGTTGTTATTGAATAACCCACAAACATTCCATCCAATCTGGTGCGGTGAGTACACCATGCCTCGGCGTATTACACCGCATTAACATGCTTGAAAAGCACAGTAAGATGCACTGCAGAAGCGCATGTTATGGAACAAGACTATAGTTACCACGCACTGCGCGAGGGGGGGGGGGTCACGCTAATTAATATACGCCGTGTTATGATTTTTGTCTCATATAAATGTCGCTGATTTCTCTGAGAACCAATGAGAATTGCTTACACTTTCAATAGCTGTTTAAAATTTTACAATCAAGTATTGGTTAATATTTTGCTAAATGAATCTCACTGTATTGAAGAAAGTTCAACATGGCACCCTATCCCCGTTCTGTTTATTCTCAGGTGTGGTCACTGCAAAAAGTTGGCCCCAGAGTTTGAGGATGCTGCCGCCAGCTTGAAGACCAGCGACCCACCAATCAAACTTGCTAAGATAGATGCCACCGAGCAAAAGGAATTGGGGGATAGGTTTGGTGTCACTGGATATCCCTCACTAAAGATGTTCAGGAAGGGCAAGGAATACGAGTACAAAGGACCAAGAGAGGCTCAAGGTATTGTATTATTATTTCTTAGTCGTATTTTAATAACCTAACATAGCTTTATAAACCCCAGTACCACAACAACATTGTGCTGGTAGCCCCTCAACCTTTCAGGCTCATATTATCGTGCAAAAATGGAAGGCTATCATGAAATGGTCTCCAAGAAGTTGTTTTTAGGAGCATGTGAGACATATTATAGTGGCATTTAGGCTTGTGTGTCAACCTGGTAGCGTAGGTTTGATTCCCAAAGAGGAGAGGAGATTGCACTCCTTTTTTACTTGGGGGAGGTTATAGAAGAGGGAATGGTGCAACTGCGTAATGCAATATACACTCGTCAAAAGAAGTTCCTGGACACTCATTGAAGTTCAAATATTTCACATAAATATTTAATATAAATTAAACAATTGCATGTCAAAATAATCAGACAATAATTCCCTATCATGTCTATATGAAATTAAGATGTACGCATTCATGCATGGCTGAGCACATTCATTAAGCAATGGTAAGGTGCGTAAAAGGAAATTGCAAGAAATGAGCATTTACAGTCATTTGAATGGAGGGATTATCCAATTTTTTGCAATCTTCTTGCCATTGTCAAGTGAATGGGATCTGCCATGCATGAGTGATCATGTCTAAATTCCATGTTAAGCTGTTAGAGGATTACTTTCTGCTTATTTTGATATACAATTATATATATATAATCATATATATAATTATATATATTCTATTAAATATTAATTTAATTTAAGTGTCCAAGAACTTCTTTTGCCGAGTGTATATACTAGATACGAATCTTGCTTAAATAGTGTTTATTTGCTTTATTCTGCTGTGGACTTGATTAAAGTCTAGCACAGTGTCCATGAATTTATGTTGGATTCAACAGTTGTCCCAAGGGAATAAAATAATACTGGCATATTATGGCTAACTTTGAAGGCCCATAACTTTGCTTTATTTGGTAAACTGGAACATGTGCCACTATAATTATGAAATTAACATTATCCTAGAATTAGTCCAAACAAAAAATGAAGTGTTCTAATCTAAGCTACCATACACATCCCAAGTAAAAAAGAGTCTACCATTGACCATCTTGTATTCTAGGTATCATCAATTACATGAACCAACAGTCAGGAGACAGCTCTTTGCACCTGGAAACCTTGAAGACAATCAAGAATTTCCTGGACCACACAGCAGATATCAGCGTAGTGGGATTTTTCAACAATGAAGAGGATGAATTGTACAGGACATACCAAGATACAGGTAAGAATACTTGGCATAACTGCCGAGTGCATCATACATAGTAGACTAGATACAAATCTTGCTTAAACAGTGTTGTTATGCTTTATTCCATCGTGGACTTGTTTAAAGTATTGCATTATTTCCACGAATGTATTTAGGATTTACATCGGTGATTAGCACAACTTTTCTAGCAGATCCTCATACCCAAAATTTAGACATGGACTTAAGTTTACAACAATCATACAATGGCCCTAGCCACAATAATGAAGAATATGGACAAATGGGATTCAAATTGGCACTATGACATATTTTCTTAACTAAAAACATATTGAAGGTAACATTTAGAAATTTGAGTTGGCTTTTATTTAAAAAGTTGCCTGAATATATAAGATTTATAGAGCATTGATATGTGATTTATTGATAGTTTGATTGATTTAAAATTTAATTCATAGTTATACATCCATAAAAAGATTGATAGATTAAAGTTACTCTATAGTTTCACATCCATACATATCATTCTCAATATAATATTATTCATTTCTTGCTATCTTTTATTCTTAATTCCTAGGCAATAGTCTGCGGGATGAGTACCGATTTGCACACACATTTGACTCTGAATCAAGAGACCTTTACAAAGTCAATGCACCATCAATAGTTATATTTACACCGCAAAGATACCACACCAAATATGAACCAAAGAGACATGTATTGAGCAAGGTATGTTTATGAAATTAAACAATATGACTTCAGCCTTGAGCCTTCACACAGGCACCATGTGTTCTGTAGTTTTGTGATGTAAAATAAGTTACAGAGACACAGCCTCACAGAAAATTTGATTGTATTTGTACCACAGAAATTTGATAAAGAGAAACCACCGTGTAAAAGTAAACCACAATGCATGACAAGGAGCCAAGTTATAGAGACATGATCTAGTTGATAATATTCATATTCAGTCAACATTGATTTCTTTTTGCCTGATTTTGTTTCTCAGAATGATGCTACATCTACTGAGCTGACAGCTTTCTACCAGAATAATGACACACCTCTTGTGGGTGAGATGACCCCAGCCAACAAGGATAGGAGATTTGGTGGCAGACCCCTTCTGGTTGCATACTATGATGTAGATTGGAGTTTTGATGGTAGAGTAGGTGAGTCTAAAAGAATAATAATGATAAGGGCAAAGATGTGATGTTTGAGCAAGATGAATGAAGGCATTGATGACAGAAAATGAACAAGTTGACATTCTACGATTTCTAAGGTTGACAATTGGAAAACTGTTTATCATGTAGCATCACATCGTAACTGTAACCCCGTTTTGTAATAAAACTCCTGGGAATCAAATAAGACAAGCCAAATTTGAGGGAAAACCTTAGTTTTGCCTGTGCAAAGGATATAAATGCACCCTTGTGAGAATTTGAGCCGCTATCCACAAGGCCAGTTGTAACACTCTACAAAACATAAACTGCAACTATAAACAAACACTAAATAGCATTATCTTTTACCTAATTCAGTAACTGAAATGTGGAGACAGAAGATTGTGGAAGCAGCCAAAGACAAAGACAACTCAGATCTCCAGTTTGCCATTGCAAAGGAAGAGAGTTTTGCCGAAGACTTGAAGACAGTCCAGCTAGATGACAGTGGTGAAGAAATCAATGTTGCATTGTGGGATGCTGATGGCAGGAGGTACAAGATGGAACCGGAAGAAGATTTTGACAGTGACATATTGAGAGATTTCATTAAAGCGTGGAGAAATAGTAAGTATTGGGAAAAGGTGCTACCATAGGGCAAATTGTAAATCCCATTTGTTGGAATGATCGTTTTAATGAGGTATCTAAAATAATGCGAGTTCTGCATATCGTAGGAAAAATCAAAATCAAGTAGAAAAAACCCCTTCTCTAAAGGGAGCACACCACTAAGTCGGTTTTGCGCGGCACTTCCGGCAAAACTTGAGTACGATAATAGTTCCTTTTGACCAAGTGAATGTGCAAAATTGGCATCAATTTTACTGGTAATGATATCAAATTTGCGTTTTATGGATTTTATGGACTATATATTTAATGTTTACAACAGAAAATTCGATGAGTTTAGCTGAAATATAAATAACGGGCCGATTTACACACATGGTGCATTAACGGGTTAGAACCGAATATTTACTCGCGTAATCATACCATTTAATTTCAACGGCTTCTAGCAAAAAATCTTGACGGCCTTTCTTAGTTCATATTGAGATATGTTAAAATACACAGATGGTCCTAAAACATATCGAAATTTCACTGATCTAGTCGCGAGCACTCTGGATTTACAGCGACTTGAATATGGAGTACTCGCCGTGTAAAGTCAATGGGACGCGACATAGTGTTGTGCTCCCTAAAGATATCTTTGTGTGACAATGCGGTGCAGATTAGTACAATTTTGATTTGAGTTTCCTTGTAATTCAAATTACAACAATATTTCTCAACATTCCATTTCCCTTATCACATTTAGGGCTGTTATAATGTTTTAGTGCCATTCATGCCTTTTTGTTTAAGGATAATGCTGAAGGAAGTAAACCATTCAAATGCACTGTACTTAATTTGTTTTTCCATGGCTATGAATAGCAAAGTGCTCTCTTTAAATGTGGTGTTAGTTTCCAATGATAATCTTTTTAAACAGAGCAAAGTAGCTTTATTGTTTTTCTGTCAGTTTTAGAGCATTTACAATTTATGCTATGTTTTTATGAAAAATTGTTCTATATTTGATTTTTTTTCTCTCTCTCAAGAAAAACTCAAACCAGTCATCAAGTCACAAGCAGTCCCCAAGAAGAACAAAGTTTATGCTATGTTTTTATGAAAAATTGTTCTATATTTGATTTTTTTTCTCTCTCTCAAGAAAAACTCAAACCAGTCATCAAGTCACAAGCAGTCCCCAAGAAGAACAAAGGACCAGTCAAAGTTATCGTAGCCAAAACATTTGAAGACCTCGTCTTGGATGACACAAAAGATGTTCTGCTTGAATTGTACGCTCCATGGTGCGGCCACTGCAAGAAACTGGACCCAATATACAAGAAACTGGGCAAGAAATACAAGAGTAACTCCAACATAGTGATTGCCAAGATGGACGCCACTGCCAACGATCCACACCCAGATTTCTCTCACACCGGGTTCCCAACAATTTATCTCGCAAAAGCTGGTGACAAAAAGAACCCTATTAAATATGAGGGAGGTGAAAGATCTTTAGAAAAATTGAGTGAATTTTTGGAGGAGAATGCAACAACTCTATCATCAGGAGGAAAAGATGAGTTATAATATTAATTTAAATGGTGTTTGAGGGGAATTTCATGGAGCGTATACAGTTTCTTAAGGGAATGCGTTGACAATTTGTAGTTTCTGTTTGCATCTTTTATTGCAGTTTGCCTTGCTGTTTTGATAGCAAATAATTATGTTCCATTTTGCTTACAAGCATATCACCAAAACATTGAAAAGTATCTCCTGGTAAGTGAATGATTAAAAGATGCATTGTATCTCTAATTTGATTATACAAGATGCAAATAGAAAACGACATAGTAATACATCACTATGGATATTTTCTGGATACTCTTATGTGTATATTCTGTGAGAATATAAACTTCTCAGCCCCTCAAGTATCTAGTGTACCAATTGAAGAACATTAGTTACAATATGCTCACAGACTAATTAAAACATTCCATTTGGAGTGACTTCTGATGACCCCTCGGGCCTTCACACCTCATAACTGCTTACAGATTTGAATCTGTTAAAACCAGTTATAATATTATGGAATAGATGGGGTGACAGGTGACGTCACACCAGGCAAAACGTGGCTAGTTGCTATTGTTCTTTGCCCAGCAGTTTGCGCGCGCATCATGTTTTGTTTAGGACCTGTGCTTTTAAAACTCGCGCCAAAGCATTATAAAGGGCAATACGGCATAGCGGACAGGACAGTGTTGTGGTCATATGCTGTTCCCTCAAGCGTGTATAGACAGTCCAGTCCCTTCGCCCGTTGCGTTTGTTGATAAACATTGGATGTAAACAACGGTTACCTCATCTATAGGAAAGGTATTTCTAGTGGCAACACGCTCAAATATGTCTTCAATATGAAATAAAACAAAGGCGGCTTTCATTAAAAATGTAAATCAATTGCTGCTTTGTATATTCAATATGAGATGTATTTGAGGACATTGCCTTGCCTGCCACATTGATCCTTCCATGTTTTATGTGATTAAACAACTTCAGAGCCATCTCATAAGTCATGATTCCATATTCCACATACATTCAGGACATTTTACATTCCTTATCAGGGATTAAATCTAGAACCAATAATTGCTGAACATTTTGGCATTGAACTGAAGGATTAATTAATTTATTGTGGTAGATGTGATTGATAATCACAAATATGGCCTTGATGGTGTGACACCAGGAGTGCCATCATTTTTATTACTTTTTCATCGACTCATTTTTCTTTCAATGATGAAGATTTCAATATGCTCTCAACAGAGGAGATAGTTTGATATCCTCACCCAGGGTTGTAGCTACGCCAGGCGGCGCCGGGCGGGCCCGCCCGCCACTGGGCTAGCCAGGTTTTTTTACTATTTGTGGATAAAATCATTAAACTGCCTCATAAAACAAGAAATGATATGGCAGGAACCCTCAAAGTGCATTAAAAAAAGCCTAAAAACATCCCGGCCCCTGAGCCGCGAGAGTTATGTAACCAAATAGCGAAATATTGAGCCCGTCCGGTCGCCATTTTTGCCACCTGGCACAAAAGTTGGCCTAGCTACAACCCTGTCCTCACCCTACAGGAGAAAGGAATCAATTGCCACAATGTTGGTATTTTTCAGCCTTTTATCTAAATGTTAGAAGTTAAACAACTTTCATTTAATCTGTAATTCATTTACTGTTAGTCATTCTTTTGGATTATAAGCATGGCCGTTCCTCCATCCTTTGTTATGAACTGTTGTTGCAAGATATACATATACCATGTATGATATTATTTTATGTTTATGCTAAGTACATTATCCTAGATTAAACATGTAGAATTTTATACAAGTATTATGGCTGCCGCAACACAAAGATTCTTACCTGAACGAACTGGTCCATTATTTACAGGCAAACTTGTAGTATCTGTAATCGACGATGGCGAAAGAACTGTTCTCAATCGATAACGATGAAGCTCTATTAATACTGATTAATATTACTGGTGATGATGGTTTGGTTTGAACTGAACCATTTCACCACCACAATTCCTCCACTTCCAACCAACAACTGAAGTTATTTTTAATCGCTATTGCAAATTTTAATAGAAACAGGTGGTGATTGGCATTGCTTGTCATGATGGAAAGTGAAGTTTCTATTAAATAGCATGTAATTCGCTCCTTCGTGGCAATTTTATTTATCAGCTCATGGATTAGAGTGGTCACTTAGTGGTGACTTTGGTTGGTCATATTTCAGATTTGAGGAATAAATTTACTTCTAATTGCAATCTACTTAAATAAATATGTCATTTCTATTCAAAATCAAGGTATATTGAAAGAGATAATATTTTAAATGAAAATCATGACTTGAAATTGTTTTACAATAAGCAATGAATCATTGAATGTGACTGTACATATCTAAATAGTGGCACCTTGTAAGATTTATGTTAAAACATGTTTTTATGATTGAAAAGAAAGATTATGCTTTATTTCATGTGATGTAGTTCTTAAATGCATGATCATTCATAGTGATAAACAAGTGCTTTAAGGTCTGCCAAAAATGTGCTGATAAATTTGCACTTGTGCGAAAATGGCCACACGTATAAGGTGACGCAGAATATAACTTTGCTTGGAGCAGAAAAACATTACTGCATTTTGTCTATTTTGAGAAAAATATATTTGAAATCTTGAAACTCTGGTAATGGCAATATAGGGTTTTTGAAGTAACCACTCAGTCATAGTGCACCATCAAAATATTTATCTGCAGTTTCAATTTATATGCTCAAAGTATTTTCATACATCAGCAACATCTCAAATTCATTGAAGTGTCACTTAGTGTTTTTATGCTCCAAGCATGCCGATATAAAAATAAATCAAGTTGTTTTATGTTTAAACCTTTTAACCTCAATAGTACTATTTTTGGCTATATCTTGCTAGACGTCCCGTACGGAATAAACTGTGTACTACTTCTCCGTATTGTAATTGGTTTGAGTATGCGCACTTTGGTTAAGAGACGTCTAGCAAGGCATTGCCCTATTTTTCATTGATATGGGGTGGTAGAAAAAGTTCAAATGTATTATGATGTAATTTTGATGATGAAAATATCTGAATGGGTGGCTTTTTAATTATTGTTTTAACTCTTAAAATATAATTTAGTTGGGAGGTGATGTGAATGCATACTTTAGTGATCATGCAAGTATATAAGGCATACATAACTCCTATGATATATGGTGTTTTAACCCGCACAATCAAGCTTCAATTTAAGCAGGGAGTTTTTTTACCCCTGGTTGCCAAGTTATAGCTTCTGGTGTTTTAAAACTCTGCACAGCAAAGAAGAGGACAGCAAAGAAAAGGACCAGAAGCTACTTTTAACTTTTGTCAAAAAAGTTACAACGTAGCTGCTGCTCCTATACCACATGCTTAATTCGAGGCTTGTACACCATCAAAGGAGAATGTTGGTTGTGGTGCAGAATTGCTGGGCCTCTAGAATATGTTAATATAACCTCCCAACTTTAGGTGATATGGAGTATATTTATAGATATATAAGGGAATTTTACCATTTTGATTTCCTTTTATATAATGCATTGCACCAAAGTAGATTTGTAGCTGTCTACTGGAATAACTTAAGGATACACATGTATCTAATAGTCAACAAACTGTTCGTTCACATTTTATAGTAAATATTTTTGCTGATACAGCTGGTGTGTGATCCAGGTGTTGACAAATCAAAGGGAATTATAGTCTTATGGGATCATGGCGTTATTCCAATCATCCATCCTTTCAACTCTGGGAACTGTGTAATAGAAGGTAAAGCTGTCTTCTGATAATGATTAATAGTGGTGTAAGTTTGATTATTATATACATAATGTACAGTCATATAATGATGGTTGTTGATTTATATTGGGCTGAGGAGGGATTATATAGGCGCATATATATAGCAGAAGAATAAATGTAGATCAAATTTATCATTGAATAAGTAGTGTATTATGTTATTCATGTATTAGTCTGGTTGTTTAGAACAGATAGTGTCAAAATGTATATAATTATGTGCACAGTAGAGGTGGGGTAATGTCTGGAGGAACAGAAACGATGCATATTTTGCTTTATTACCATAGTTTCCCCGGCTCCCTTACTTTTAAAACAAATGTTGGTAACCATGATCTTTCTAAATATCGCTGAGAAGTGGTGTATTTTCAAGTGTCAGCGAGGACCTTGAAATCATGAAAATGGGGGGTGTTTTATGAATCGGCCTCTGCGAAATTCAGAAAAAGGGTATTTACTCATGGAGGGTGTACACAACCCTTATAAAATCTTGCTCTTGCCCGGTATGGTTTAATTATTTTATCGGAACATGGTTATGGGGTGCACTTCATTATACAGGATCATAAATGGGAGCAACATGCCTAAAATCGATAAAAATACTTGAAAAGGGGGATTTGTGTTGAGTTGGGGGCCGTGATATTTTCTTTTTGAACAATCAACTCCCATTAAATATTAAATATTATGTTGAACATGCGATATATTTTATATAATATCAAACCTCTTAATGTACGTCATATGATAGGGTTTGGTCCTCCAATAGGGAAATACTTTCTTACCAAATGAGCTGATCAACATGTGTCCCCATTAGGAGGATGAAATCTAAATGTGATTTATCTTAGGCACATGAAAGTCCATGTTATGTGTCCTGTAACCCGTCCGCGTTATGATTTTTTGCCCGCGTTTGAGATTTAAAATCCCCAAAAAGTTCATTATTTTGTATATTGTAATATGTTTTCGTTTTTTGCTATCTTTTTCATGTGATTTTCAAACGAATGAACTGCGTCGCAAAACCTAAAATCGTATTTGTTTCTTTTTCAATCGGCAATCCCTTGACGCTTCCGTATATATGCGACCATGTGATGTGTGAGGCTTTATGTTGATGAAATTGCTGTTATTTGAAATACTGCAAATTAATTAATAATGAAAAAGTTGCCTCATTATGGTTTGGAATTTTTTTTGCGTGAAACAAAACATTTTCTTTCATGTGCCTTGCATGCTCAACCTATTTTTTACTCTAATTGTGTAGCTTCATTTTTTAAAGCACAACCATTTATTTTAATACTGTTTAAAACTATAAACAGAAATGGTCTTTTGAACTGTGAGAAACATTAATGTCAAATATGTTATACTGCCAAACAATATATTGCCACCACCAACTACACTGTTATCAGCATTTTTCTACCTATTTTGTGTGGTATGATTTGCCTGCATTTTTGTGTTGTGTTCACCATGTGACAAAAGTTGTCAATAAAAAACTTATTTTTCACCATCTTTTAAGCCTCTAGTGTTTCTGATGTTTTTGTTATTGGTTTGATTGAAAAAGAAATTATAAATGGTATATATCTTAAATGGTTTGTTATAGTCAGTCAGCCTGATTTTCTATCATGCTTCATAAAAGTTACACAAAAGCACAACAATGACTTGGAAAGGTATCTAATATTTTAATAATTTGTTACGGGATTAAATCATGTTTTAGCGTATGTGCATCACCAATCGACAACGGTGTTCATGCACACGCAGAATGCAAGTTGTTGATTGGTGATGCACATACCTGAAATATGATTTAATCCCGTTCAGTAACGACCAGGGATTTCAACGCCATTTCATAAATAAACAATGCAAATATTAAGAACATGGTTTAATGTAGGCCTTCACAATTTCATTCAATTTTTAAAAACAAAAAACTGAAATGACCAAATTAACATAATAATCAAGTTTCAAAACTTGATGAAAACAGTTGGCACGATCATTCCAAACACAACGCACACTGCGGCTGCGGCTTGCTTTCCAAACGGTACGATAAAAGTGCATATTGAATATTGTGCACCAAATTCCCTGATGTGTGTCCAATATTCAAAAAATATTGCCGTCCAATATTTTTTATGGGCGCAGAAGATGTGCGCTTGAGTATTGTTTGCTCAGAGAAGATCAGTACGAGCCAACTTATTTAGTTTTTAACATAACAAACGTATATAAATAATAATATTTTATGTCTTATTTTCGGGTGGTACAAGAATATATTGCACTCGCTATAAAAATATTGCACTCGTCTCCGACTCATGCAATATTTTTATAGCTCGTGCAATATATTCTTGTATCTCCCTCAAAGCCATTCTATATTATATAAATATTTCACTTGTTAAGATGGCACATTTGAATAGCGCACTATTAGCTTGGATAGTTTAATTTACATGATATGATATCTGTTGGCTTATAAAGCTTGAAATCGCAGCAAAACCAATAGCATCTAAACGATGCTGCAATCATTGTGACTGGTCCATTGTGGTCTCTCTTGATGTTGAATTTAATCGATCCAAATCAATATACCCCATCAGCCAATATATATGATTATTATTTATGTGGCCTTCCAAACGGTACAATAAAAGCGTGTATTTAATTTTGTGCACCAAGTTTCTGGATGTGCATCAAATATTCGAAAAATATTGGATGGTACAGAAGATGTGCGCAGATAATGCACAACACCATACTTTTTGAGATCGGCGTCCCAATCTCACTGAGATTATAATTGATTTGATTTTTATCAAAACGGTCTGTTATCAATAATAATATTAAATGTCTTATTTTCGTGTGATACAAGAATATTACTGCCCTCGTATTCCTAGCTCGTATATCACACTCAAAGCCATCCAATATTATATAAATCTACTATAGTACTTATCTCAGAGTGGCACCTCCTTATATTTTGTAAACAGGAATGACCTTCTCAACTACTTAGAGCTACAAGCTGTATTGAGCCAACAGCGTAATTTTGTTTGCTAATACGGACTTCATACTGACTTTCATTTGGGATGTTTGAATAATAGATTTTCAGTGTTTTAGGGTGGTTGCAAAGGGCAAGCCAACTATTTATATTATTTCTTTTTGGGGGAAGGGATATAGATTAGACTGTTGCATAAAAGTTATGTTAGATTTTGATGAGATTAACACAATATATGAACAAATATAAACACATTTGATCACTAAAATATAGAAGTGATTTACATTATTTATAAAGTCATAGCTCTCCAAATTGTTGACCCAGTTTTTTTTGGACATGCTGTATCCATATTAATCCAGAAAATAAACAAATTGACAACTGATGATTCATATGCACCAATTTTATTACAACAGGTACATGCAAAATAAACCAAAATACACACATACAAGGATATATTCTATACAATCATAAATTATAATTATATTCTATACAAACATAATCTTCCACCTTTTGGATAATTTAAAGTTATGTACAAAAAATATTAGATACATACACTATAGGGTGTCCCAAATACAAGTGTTCCCAGTACATGATTATTCATTGCTAATAAAATGTGAATCATTTGCACAAAATATAACACTGTTAAACATAATATCAATTTATTGCTAATAAAATGTGAATCATTTGCACAAAATATAACACTGTTAAACATAATATCAAAAAGAAAAGGAGTCAAATATATTGCAGTTCCTCTATTTGCGGTTTATCCAATCATATAGTAACTCTAAACAAAGCGAGTCAACTTTATTGAGTAATGAGAAACATATGAGCTATCTTCTGATAGCAAAATTTCAATCTTGATGGGGAAAAGTGAAATTGATTGTGTCACCAACACCTACCTTCAGATAAAGCCAGTGTCATCACCATCCAGAACAAAAGTGCATTCACTTAAATAAATCAATATCCAAATTACTAATAGTTTCCACCGTACTGTGAAATCTTTGTGCAACTGAAATCACAGTGCAATGTTCACATAAACTCTCAAAGTTATAATAAACCCCATTATAAAGTGACATGACATTTTCCCACAGAGTATAAAATGGCCAGGTGGTATACCACTTTTGGCAGTAATTCGCTGCATTTTGGCCTATAACTTCTAAATGGAGCATATCTACATTCGGGACACCCTGTATGATATTCTGATGAATCCCTTGGTCATAGCATGGGATCCACACCATGTACAGTCACAGTGGCGTAGCTCGGGGGGGGGGGGGGGGCAAATGCCCCCCCCCCTGACGAAAAAAACCCGATTTGTGCCCCCGCCCCCCACCACCCTAAAAAAAAAAGGGGTGAGAAAAAAAGGAAATAGGAAAAAATTGAGAAAAAAGACCGAGGTTATTAGCCAAATAGAAGGCAAAATTGTACATGTAGTATATACATTTACTATGCGATTTTTTTGTGACTGTGCGATTTTTTTTTGGACTGTGCGAAAAATTTTGACCTCACCCCCCCCCCCACTTACGTGAATTTCACGAGGTAAGTCACTAGAAAAAAAATTGGGGCAACCTTTTACGAAAATTTTAGAAATCTTGCCCCCCCCCTGAAAAAAATCCTAGCTACGCCACTGTACAGTCAATACTCCATTTTGTGGTTCAGCATCAGAAGCAAAGTTGTACTGAAATTTCAGTCCCACAATGCAATGAGTGTAGCATACAACAAAGCCAATGAGATAACCTTTGGCCATTATCATTTTAATCAAAATATATTTTGCATTGTGGGATTGAAATTCAGTACAACTCGCCCAGTGCCGAGACCCCCAAACCGCGTATGAGGCACCTGTGTGTTTACTTTTATGGTGGATTTGCAAGCAAAGAGTCTGAAATGACCAAGTGATTATGAAATGAGACTGTAATGGTAGGCACAATACAACTTTCACCACAGAGCCAACTGAAGCATGCATGGCACACATCTCCCCGGTCAAGCTTATTAGGACAACCTTACTGATGCTCAAAACCCTGCACCAGCTGTGAGGTTCAGCTGTGAGGTTCAATCAATGTAATGTTAACCACTGTTTTGGGTATTTTTTTAACCATGTTTGGGTCTTTAGTTTTTAATAAGTTCCAATTTGGCGAGAAATTTTTGGATTTTAACTCTCTACACGCAAAAGTAATCCAAGCTTACACACACGATTATGGCCACACGCACACGGCTTTTGCCGTACACACACATCACGCATGTGATGCACAGTGCACTTGTTTCCTTTGTGTGTGCCGAATCCTTCTGTATTCATTCGCTACTGTTACGAGGCTTCACCAATTTGGAACTGATCAAAATATAGGGTTGATTAGCTTTATCTCATGGGATGTGCCTGCATGTCAGAACAATTGATAGCTCATCGATTCTTGACTCTGAGTGAAAGGCTATTAAAATAGGTGATATATAAAATAATTGAAACATGAACTTACAGATGCATTGAGAATAGAAGACATGATTTCAGCAATAGAAATCTTGATTTTTTTTTATGTACAACATATATGTGTGTTATTACTTCATGCTAAACTGGTCTGACAAAGTGCTTTCTGGTATTACATCATAGAGATGCTGCCTGGATGAAAGGAAAATGTGCTGTTATGAGAACAAGCCACCAATGCCCATATTGATCACTGTCTTTTACATTACAGTTGTGCATGTGCAACAAACACAATATTGTTTTACTATATTATACAATAATATTCTGTGCTCGTTCTGCACTGGTGCTAGAGGCTGACACCTTTAAAACAAGTGATAGCTTCTTTGATTTGTTTTATGCTTTTTACTTCAATTTAAACACACTTTAACTTTTGCTAATGCCCTATGTTATGTAGAGGTGGCCTATATAAATCAAGTAAAATTGCTCAACGCATGGTTTCAGGGGTTTAGCACCGGAAGCAGTGTTGTACCGAATTTCGGTCCCACAATGCAATGTGCGCAGCAAATAACAAAGCTGATAAATAATCCTTTGACCTGTAACCATTGTAATGCAAAATGATTGCATTGTGGGACTGACATTTGGTAAACTTGGCTTTCGGTGCTGAAACCCCAAAACCATGTATTAACAATATTTTTGATAAAACAATAGGCTCTATGCAGTAATGGAAAACATTTGATTTCTCCGCTGAATTTTAAAATAGAAATCTAAATATATATTATCAGAGATGTGGCAGAGAAAAGCCTTCAATATATAATTTAAAATCCATCTGTATACAATATATTGGCAATTACAATCAAATTTAATTTAATCAAAATAGTATATGATGAGAAGACAAGGATTTGGTTCTTCATTAAGATTTAAACAAAGTAAATGTGCAATACATAAAGAGCCATTAAAAGTCAACACAACGGCCCGTACACATAAATTATCACATACCAAGTACTGAAAAAGTAGTTATTATCATACAATTCATATTTTTGCACTTTGTTCTATTTTAGCAATTTAGGGTGCTTTAATATGAGCGCTTTTGTGCAAAAAAAGACCTATACTCTTGTGTCATCTCAGACAGGAAGGCACGGTCACTTCCTACTCTAGTTATCACATCAAAATATTCCATGCATAAATAAAATTGACATTCACATGATCAAAGAAGAACGTCAGCATTGGTGAGAAAATGTTGCATCTGTGACTAGATTACGTGCTGACATCCTGTCCCAACATGAGGTGGCACAGAGTTCACATATAATATGAAGAGGTATTTTGCAAAAGGGCTATGGTGCATTTTTTCAAAAAATGAGTTTGATATAGAAATGTATAGGGAAAAATCATATGTTTCAAGGGAACAAAGTCATTTTTTTCAAAAAGACCTACATCTCATTGTAAACAGCCATTGAAATTGTTGTTTTGTTGCAAAAGGGCCTGTATCCAGAATTAAATCGGGATACAGGCCCTTTTGCAACAAAACAACAACTTCAATGGCTGTTTACAATGAGATGTAGGTATTTTTGAAAAAATGACTTTATTTCCTTGAAACATATGATTGTGACCTATACATTTCAATATCAAACTTATTTATTTGAAATGATTAAAATAAATGATTTTTTGTGTGTGGTATTTTTTCTTTATGTACAAACAGATGGAGTTTTGTTGCAAAAGGGCCTACATCCAAATTTTCAAAAAATGTAAACATGATTTAATTTTTTTTTTAAACTAGCACATTTAAAATTTATTTCAATTTCAATTAGTATGTAGTGTACCTCTTTCATAATCCATTCAGTTTTTCAATTGCTCAACTTGAATATTTAGAAACAGTTTTTTGACTTTTTCTCAATAAGAGCCAAAGTGGATGTAGGCCCTTTTGCAAAATACCTCTTCATATGAGCAAACCATAATGTGTTGTGATCAAGACAAATGAGTACCAACATGAGGTGACACAAAATGAGCAAACCATAATGTGGTGTGATCAACACAAATGAGTACCAACATGAGGTGACACAAAATGAGCAAACCATAATGTGTTGTGATCAAGACAAATGAGTACCAACATGAGGTGACACAAAATGAGCAAACCATAATGTGGTGTGATCAACACAAATGAGTACCAACATGAGGTGACACAAAATGAGCAAACCATAATGTGGTGTGATCAACACAAATGAGTACCAACATGAGGTGACACAGAGTTCACATATATGAGCAAACCATAATGTGGTGTGATCAAGACAAATGAGTACCAACATGAGGTGACACAGAGTTCACATATATGTGCAAACCATAATGATGTGGTGTGATCAAAACAAATGAGTACCGACATGAGGTGACACAGAGTTCACATATATGAGCAAACCATAATGTGGTGTGATCAAGACAAATGAGTACCGACATGAGGTGACACAGAGTTCACATATATGAGCAAACCATAATGATGTGTGATCAACACAAATGAGTACCAACATGAGGTGACACAGAGTTCACATATATGAGCAAACCATAATTGTGTGGTGTGATCAACACAAATGAGTACCAACATGAGGTAACACAGAGTTCACATATATGAGCAAACCATAATGTGGTGTGATCAAAACAAATGAGTACCGACATGAGGTGACACAGAGTTCACATATATGAGCAAACCATAATGTGGTGTGATCAAGACAAATGAATTCCAACATGAGGTAACACAGAGTTCACATATATGAGCAAACCATAATGTGGTGTGATCAAGACAAATGAATTCCAACATGAGGTAACACAGAGTTCACATATATGAGCAAACCATAATGATGTGGTGTGATCAAAACAAATGAGTACCGACATGAGGTGACACAGAGTTCACATATATGAGCAAACCATAATGTGGTGTGATCAAGACAAATGAATTCCAACATGAGGTAACACAGAGTTCACATATATGAGCAAACCATAATGTGGTGTGATCAAGACAAATGAATTCCAACATGAGGTGACACAGAGTTCACATATATGAGCAAACCATAATGTGGTGTGATCAAGACAAATGAATTCCAACATGAGGTGACACAGAGTTCACATATTTGAGCAAACCATAATGATGTGGTGTGATCAAAACAAATGAGTACAACATGAGGTGACACAGAGTTCACATAGATATGAGCAAACCATAATGTGGTGACATCCTGTCCTAAGGCGACACATGCAGAGTTCACATATATGAGCAAACCATTATGATGTGGTGTGATCAAGACAAATGAGTCGCAAGACACAAATTGATCACATGTTTGGAATAAGTGTTCATTATAGATGAGGTTTTCTGCAAAATGTAGCTTTACAACTGACCAATACAAGCAAGTAAATAACGTGAAATGTGATATGATTGACTTCACACTCATTGTGCTTGATCTTGATCACATCACATATTCTATTTCCTGGCAACCATTGTGGATGTGAAAATCCTACATTTATATTACACACACCCTCTTAAAGGCGGCATTGAAAACATTCGGGTTGGGGTTAAGACATTCAATGAATACATAAAGATCTATATGCAAGCAAGGGAGTGCAGACAATTGATGGAATAGACGAACCTGTCTATCCCAATTTTTCTGATTTCAATTTCCAATTTGTTTAACGAAATCTAAGATGTTAAACTAATATTTCTCCGTTTTCATATATGGCTGAAGTAGATAAATACATCGTTGACTACACCAGATTCAAAATATCTTTAAAGCCGTTTATCTTTCTTAAATAGTTTATAACTTTGGCAGTTTGCTTGACTATATATTGTCTAAGAAGTAACAACATGTAGCATGGCTATAAAATTAGAATATTACTTTGGTATAAATAAAATAAATTAGCATCTGTAGAAACATGCTCTAGGTGCCAAATATGTTAAGGTTGACAGCTGATAGGATTTCAACTCCTAGCAATTGTTGCAACAACAGTATCCGCAATCTATACTGATTGTGATTTAAATGGTCATTATAAGCATCCGTAAACATCTTTTGTTATCATATACTGATTGTGAATTAGGTCTCATTAGGTCTCATTATATGCATCTGTTTTCCATAGAATGAACACTAACGTCCTATTTGGGAAACAATCCAATTTACCAACCGTATCAAATGATTAACAAAGATGATGTGGCAATTTTTGTATACCATTGAAAACATATGTTCATTTTGGAATCACTAGGCATAAATGGAGCTCATCAAGAGTTTCCTTTACAATTATCGCTTGTGACAATGATAGCTTATTGTCACGCTTGTTATTTTTGTGCTTACGGTTAGATACATGTACATGATGCTGATTAATTATCGTAACTACTTTGTGCTGTGAACACCATCATACATTTGTAATGATTAATGTTGTCATAAAGACCATTTGCTTAACGCCTTGTATGTAATTGGATGCATTTACACATGATAGCATGTACTCAATTTGTGAAAACAGTCAGATACTGTTTAAATTGATAACATAATTAAACCAATGTAAAAAAACTATTTTCCACTGAATATCACTATACAGGGTGAGTCAAAATAGTCCGGTCCCGATTTCACCGATTTTTTAAACCAGTTAAAATTTTAAAATTAATATATTTAATGACTTGCCTAGCAAGGTGGCATTACTAGCTATAACCTAAATTTTATTTCATTAACATTTGTTATTCGAAACGGGAGATATGATAATTTTTCTAAATTCTGTGAAATAAAATCTGTTCCAACTTATCTAAGGGATCCCTATGGATGTTAACGTTTAACGCGCGCCTTTTGAATAAGTCAATCGAAGGCGTGTTGGTATTCACAGCAATTACAATAGGAAAAGAGATTCTATTGTCTTTGCGGTTATGTTTTCAATAGTTTTCGTGCAATCAGAGATAGCCTATAACAAACATTATTGAGTTTTAACAAAATGTTGACCAAAATATTTTGAAACTTGTTATTTTAATCGAACTGATATGAGAGAAGTCTGAGAGAAAACAGATCTTATATCTTTAAACAGTTTGTGATTTGGCAACTTACCAGGCAAAGTGCATAGTCCATTTTTATGAATATATTTGTGCAATACTGAGTTATATTACAATATATTTAAATACTTTGCATGCAATATCGGTCAATTCAGAGATTCAACAAAAAACACACGATATTTTGGTATAAATTGCAACAGTTACACAGTGTGTTGTGTTGTATGAATAACTAATATTACAGTAGAATTAACATCCACCACCAAACTTGGAACACTTTGGATTACGCGTCTTTTTGTAAAAATGTTGTAAATCTGGCGTGGAATATGATATTGTCTTGAAAACATCACCAGGTATGAAGAAGTATGTCTACTCTCATAAACAATGAAAACAATTACCAATTTTGTACAAGAAGTATTTTTCTTGATTTTTTGAAAACGGGACCGGACTATTTTGACTCACCCTGTACAGACCTCACATATTCTACAATTTCACATTTACTTTGTGGCCAGCACAACCAATTCCATATTCACATATATTATGTACATTATTACACCAAGCTATACACTACATTACCACCAACATAAATATACACAGACAGGGCGAGTAAAAAGTGGTACGAACATTTCAGCCATACGTAAGTAGTACCTTTATATGTAAACAAAATAGTACAGTATTTTATTACTTAAATTTCATATTTGATATATTTTCTGATGTTTTTTGCCATTAAGCCTACATCTCATGTCACCTATTATATCATTTACCTTTTGTGAGGACAACCGAAAATGTTGGTATTTTTTATTTTAGTTACCAGCATTAAGGTGCATTGTGAATAATGTTTTTATAATGCAATTGAAATTATCTATGCTCTCATGATATTTTCATACATCTGTATCACAGCTTTTTGTAACATTTAACAACACTTTTGTGAAATACCTAAATAGCTGTTTTGACAGTTTAACTGCTTGTAAGGACAATAATTTACACCTCAATATGCGATTTTCCAAACCTCATATTTTTAATTTAATTGGCATATCCATTATTTGGGATATAAAAAAACCTTTATTCTGGTCAATATCACTCTTTTTAGCAATATGAAGGAAGGTACTCGCAATAAAACATTTCACAATGTTATAACAAAAAGGGGAACATCACTGAATAAAAGATTTAACTAGATCTTGCTCCGGTCTAAGACCAGGCTACCTTGATTTTTTTATGAGAAAATGATCCCTAGTGACCCCTTCTTGACCTTTGACCTGATTAAAATATTTGACTTATTTTCTTGGCTCATCAAATCAAACAAGATGCAACAAACCCGGTCCAAATCGGAGCATGTCTTAACTTTTACCCCTCTCAAGTTCAGTGACCCCGTATTGACCCTTCTTGACCTTTGACCTGGTCAATATGATTGTCTTTTTTTCTTGGCTCATCAATCCAAACAAGATGCAACAAACCCGGTCCAAATCGGAGCATGTCTTAACTTTTACTACTGTAAAATTCAATGACCCCTAGTGACCCCTTCTTGACCTTTGACCTGGTCAATATTATTGACTTATTTTCTCGGCTTATCAATTCAAACAAGATACAACAAACCCGGTCCCAATCGGAGCATGTATTAACTTTTACCTTTGTAAAGTTCAATGACCCCTAGTGACCCCTTCTTGACCTTTGACCTGGTCAATATGATTAACTTATTTTCATGGCTCATCGATCCAAACAAGATGCAACAAACCCGGTTCAAATCAGAGCATGTCTTAACTTTTACCCCTGTAAAGTTCAATGACCCCTAGTGACCCCGTATGACATGTCACTTTTAATCGCTGATGACCCTATATGAACATAGACCCAAGGAATCTTTTAACTAATTATGATGGTCATGAGTCATTTCCTCTGAGACAAGATGCATTTTAAGTGATCGAATTGAAAATTTACATTTTGACCCCTAGTGACCCCAAATGATTTTTAATTTTAAAAACCGTTCTTTTGTATATGCGAACGGTCAAAAGGAATATGTGGACCAATTTTGACGATTCTAGGTCATTTCACTAAATTGCAAACACGTTTTAAGTGAAAATCACGTTTTGACCCCTTATGAACCCTGTGTGACCTTTGACCCCAAACTGTGAAGACCCTATATGTAGGTCTGGTAGGGGGTCCTACTGACCGAATCTGGTGATTGTAGCATGTAAACTGTAGAAAAAATAGCATTTTGAGTGCGAGGAATGAAAATTGACCTTTTGACCCCTAGTGACCTAGGTTGACCTTTGACCCCATGAAAATGATTGACTTTTTTTCTTGTCTTAATAATGCCTACAAAATGAAACATGACCGGTCAAAATCAGAGCATGTCTTACATTTTACCTTTGTTTAGGTCAATGACCCCTAGTGACCCCATATGACATGTCACTTTTAATCGCTGAAGACCCTATATGTACATGGATACAAGGAATCTTTTGACCAATTCTGACAATCATAGGTCATTTCCTCCCGAAAAAATAGCATTTTCAGTGCAAGGAGTAAAAATTTACATTTTGACCCCTAGTGACCCCAAATGATTTTTAATTTTAAAAACCGTTCTTTTGTATATGCGTACGGTCAAAAGGAATATGTGGACGAATTTTGACGATCCTAGGTCATTTCACTAAATTGGAAATGCGTTTTAAGTGAAAATCAACTTTTGACCCCTAGTGACCCCTGTGTGACCTTTGACCCCAAACTGTGAAGACCCTATATGAAGGTCAGGTGGGGGGTTCTACTGACCAAGTCTGGTGATTGTAGCATGTAAACTGTAGAAAAAATAGCATTTTTTAGATGGGTTTGAGGAAAGAAAGAAAGACTAGACATAAGCTGCGATCAGAGATCGCGGATATTAGTCTAGCGGATTTGGTAGTTAGAGAGCGGGGATGTGCGTATTTGTTGGAACCAATCAGCGTTCAGTTTTAAGTGTTGTTCTATACGGAATAAACGCTAACCTCGTTGTAGCATCATGGGTAAATGGAGTAAACATTTACATTTTGACCCTTAGTGACCTTTTCGTGACCTTTGACCTTAATGGTATGATTGACTTTTGATTGACTTGTCTCATCAATGCCCACAAAATAAAAGAAACCCGGTCAAAATCGGAGCATGTCTTAGAATTTCACCTGTATAGTTCAATGACCTCTAGTGACCTCGTGTGACATGTCACTTTTAGTGGAGAAGGACCCTATATGAACATGGATGAGAGGAATCTTTTGACTAATTCTGACAATCATAGGTCATTTCCTCTCGGACAAGTAGCATTTTGAGTGAATGGAGTGAAAATTTACATTTTGACCCCTAGTGACCCCAAATATTTTTAGATTTTAAAAACCGAACTATTGTACATGCGTACGGTCAAAAGGAATATGTTGACCAATTCTGACGATCCTAGGTCATTTCACTAAATTGCAAATGCGTTTTTAGTGAAAATCACGTTTTGACCCCTAGTGACCTTTTCTTGACCTCTGACCCAAAACTTGTAATTGATTTTTTTTGCTTGGCTGATCAATGCGCACAAGAAAAAAGTAGTCCCGTCAAAATCGGAGCATGTCTTAAGATTTTCACCTGTATAGTTCAATGACCTCTAGTGACCTCGTGTGACATGTCACTTTTAGTGGAGAAGGACCCTATATGGACATGGATAAGAGGAATCTTTTGACCAATTCTGACAATCATAGGTCATTATCTCTTGGACAAGTAGTATTTTGAGTGCGAGGAGTGAAAATGTACATTTTGACCCCTAGTGACCTTTTTTTGACCTTTGATCTTAACGGTGTGATTGACTTTTGTTCTTGTCTCATCAATGCCCACAAAATAAAAGAAACCCGGTCAAAATCGGAGCATGCGTTATATTTTCCCCCTGTAAAGTTCAATGACCCCTAGTGACCCTGTTTGACATGTCACTTTTAGTGTGGAAGGACCCTATATGAACATTGATCCAAGAAATCTTTTGACCAATTCTGAGTATCATCAGTCATTTTCCCTCGGACAAATAGGGTTTTGAGTGAATGGAGTAAAATTTACATTTTGACCCCTAGTGACCCCAAATGATTTTTAATTTTAAAAACCGTTCTTTTGTACATGCGTACAGTCAAAAGGAATATGTGGACCAATTTTGACGATCCTAGGTCATTTCACTAAATTGGAAATGCGTTTTAAGTGAAAATCACGTTTTGACCCCTAGTGACCCCTGTGTGACCTTTGACCCCTTATGCTTTACAACCTGAGTAGTGGTGCACATAAGGGTTCTTATGACCAAATATGGTCAAAATCGGGTCAATGGTTACGGAGCTATAGGTCCCATGACAGGAGAAGAAGAAGAAAGAAGAAAGAAACAGGACAAATACAGTATATTAGTCGTTTCTCGACTAATATAAAGACTAGACATGACCTGTGATCGGAGATCACGAATATTAGTCGGGTGTGTTACATGTTAACCCCTTCGAGTGGTAAATGGAGTAAATAAATACAGTTGAACCCCTAGTGACCTTTTCTTGACCTCTGACCCAAAACTTGTAATTGACTTTTTTGCTTGGCTGATCAATGCGCACAAGAAAAAGGTAGTCCCGTCAAAATCGGAGCATGTTTTAAGATTTTCACTTGTAAAGTTCAATGACCTCTAGTGACCCCGTGTGACATGTCACTTTTAGTGGAGAAGGACCCTATATGAACATGGATGAGAGGAACCTTTTGACTAATTCTGACAATCATAGGTCATTTCCTCTCGGACAAGTAGCATTTTGAGTGAATGGAGTGAAAATTTACATTTTGACCCCTAGTGACCCCAAATATTTTTTGATTTTAAAAACCGAACTATTGTACATGCGTACGGTCAAAAGGAATATGTTGACCAATTCTGACGATCCTAGGTCATTTCACTAAATTGCAAATGCGTTTTTAGTGAAAATCACGTTTTGACCCCTAGTGACCTTTTCTTGACCTCTGACCCAAAACTTGTAATTGACTTTTTTGCTTGGCTGATCAATGCGCACAAGAAAAATGTAGTCTTGTTAAAATCGGAGAATGTCTTAAGATTTTCACCTGTATAGTTCAATGACCTCTAGTGACCTCGTGTAACATGTCACTTTTAGTGTAGAAGGACCCTATATGGACATGGATAAGAGGAATCTTTTGACTAATTCTGACAATCATAGGTCATTATCTCTTGGACAAGTAGTATTTTGAGTGCGAGGAGTAAAAATGTACATTTTGACCCCTAGTGACCTTTTATTGACCTTTAATCTTAACGGTATGATTGACTTTTGTTGTTGTCTTATTAATGCCCACAAAATAAAAGAAACCCGGTCAAAATCGAAGCATGCCTTATATTTTTCCCCTGTAAAGTTCAATGACCTCTAGTGACCTCGTTTGACATGTCACTTTTAGTGTGGAAGGACCCTATATGAACATTGATTAAAGGAATCTTTTGACCAATTCTGAGTATCATCAGTCATTTTCCCTCGGACAAGTAGGGTTTTGAGTGAATGGAGTAAAATTTACATTTTGACCCCTAGTGACCCCAAATGATTTTTAATTTTAAAAACCTTTCTTTTGTACATGCGTACGGTCAAAAGGAATATGTGGACCAATTTTGACGATCCTAGGTCATTTCACTAAATTGCAAATGCGTTTTAAGGTGAAAATCACGTTTTGACCCCTAGTGACCCCTGTGTGACCTTTGACCCCTTGTGCTTTACAACCTGAGTAGTGGTGCACATAAGGGTTCTTATGACCAAATATGGTCAAAATCGGGTCAATGGTTACGGAGCTATAGGTCCCATGACAGGAGAAAGAAGAACTAGACATGGACTGTGATCGGAGATCACGAATATTAGTCGGGTGTGTTACATGTTAACCCCTTCGAGTGGTAAATGGAGTAAATAAATACAGTTGAACCCCTAGTGACCTTTTCTTGACCTCTGACCCAAAACTTGTAATTGACTTTTTTGCTTGGCTGATCAATGCGCACAAGAAAAAGGTAGTCCCGTCAAAATCGGAGCATGTTTTAAGATTTTCACCTGTAAAGTTCAATGACCTCTAGTGACCCCGTGTGACATGTCACTTTTAGTGGAGAAGGACCCTATATGAACATGGATGAGAGGAACCTTTTGACTAATTCTGACAATCATAGGTCATTTCCTCTCGGACAAGTAGCATTTTGAGTGAATGGAGTGAAAATTTACATTTTGACCCCTAGTGACCCCAAATATTTTTTGATTTTAAAAACCTAACTATTGTACATGCGTACGGTCAAAAGGAATATGTTGACCAATTCTGACGATCCTAGGTCATTTCACTAAATTGCAAATGCGTTTTTAGTGAAAATCACGTTTTGACCCCTAGTGACCTTTTCTTGACCTCTGACCCAAAACTTGTAGTTTACTTTTTTGCTTGGCTGATCAATGCGCACAAGAAAAAAGTAGTCTTGTCAAAATCGGAGCATGTCTTAAGATTTTCACCTGTATAGTTCAATGACCTCTAGTGACCTCGTGTGACATGTCACTTTTAGTGGAGAAGGACCCTATATGGACATGGATAAGAGGAATCTTTTGACTAATTCTGACAATCATAGGTCATTATCTCTTGGACAAGTAGTATTTTGAGTGCGAGGAGTGAAAATGTACATTTTGACCCCTAGTGACCTTTTCTTGACCTTTGATCTTAACGGTATGATTGACTTTTGTTCTTGTCTCATCAATGCCGACAAAATAAAAGAAACTCGGTCAAAATCGGAGCATGCGTTATATTTTCCCCCCGTAAAGTTCAATGACCCCTAGTGACCCTGTTTGACATGTCACTTTTAGTGTGGAAGGACCCTATATGAACATTGATCCAAAGAATCTTTTGACTAATTCTGAGTATCATCAGTCATTTTCCCTCGGACAAGTAGGGTTTTGAGTGAATGGAGTAAAATTTACATTTTGACCCCTAGTGACCCCCAAATGATTTTTAATTTTAAAAACCGTTCTTTTGTACATGCGCACGGTCAAAAGGAATATGTGGACCATTTTTGACGATCCTAGGTCATTTCACTAAATTGGAAATGCGTTTTAAGTGAAAATCACGTTTTGACCCCTAATGACCCCTGTTTGACATTTGACCCCAAGGTCATCATTGACTTTTTTTCTTTTCTTGTCAATGCGCACAAAATGTCTGAGTTTGAGCAAAATCGAAGCATGTTGAATCACGTTTTGACCCCTAGTGACCTCTGTGTGACCTTTGACCCCTTATGCTTTACAACCTGAGTAGTGGTGCACATAAGGGTTCTTATGACCAAATATGGTCAAAATCGGGTCAATGGTTACGGAGCTATAGGTCCCATGACAGGAGAAAGAAGAAGAAGAAACAGGACGAATACAGTATATTAGTCGTTTCTCGACTAATATAAGAAGAAAGAAACAGGACGAATACAGTATATTAGTCGTTTCTCGACTAATATAAAGAAAGAAACGGCAGAGATACAGAACCTCGATTTTTGGAAAAAATCAAGGTAACTAAATAAAATTACATTGTCCATAAAAACAATGAACAAACGTGTATGTTCTGCGCATGCCATTAATTAAATTCACAACAGCCCTAAATGAGCCAATGAGATATGGCTGCCTCAGTGATGTCAGTGCATTCATGGCATCAACTCGGGCATGAGAATGAGAGGCTTGAAAAAACATGAAAAACCCCGATAAAGTGTGTGAAATCAGGCTATTTAAAAGGCCCAAAATGGGATGAAAATAAGGGAAAGTGCAGAAATTTGGAAAACAAAATAGCCTGAAAATATTCATGTCTGCATCAGTAGTGGTGTGATTTTTAAAATAATCAATGGTTAAGAACAAGCACTTTTACATCTGTTTTTATAGTTAATACAATTCTGTATTCCACAAAACTACTCAATTGTGCTCACTAATTATTGTTTAGTATGCGCATGCATTGCCTGCCAAACATAAGCTGTCTGCCAATATGCAAATGCATTGCGTGCCAAATAAAAGCTTGCTTGCCGGTGTGCACGGGCATTGCCTGCCAAACAAAAGCTTGCCTGCCAGTATGCGTGCGCATTGCCTGCCAAACAAAAGGTTGCCTTTAAGTTTGCATGCGCATTTCCTGCCAAACAAAAGCTTGCCTGCAAGTTTGCATGCGCATTGCCTACCAAACAAAAGCTTGCCTGCCAGTATGTGTGCGCATTGCCTGCCAAACAAAAGCTTGCCTGTCGGTATGCGTGCGCATTGCCTGCCAAACAAAAGCTTGCCTGCCAGTATGCGTGCGCATTGCCTACCAAACAAAAGCTTGCCTGCCAGTATGCATGCCCATTGCCTGCCAGTTACCGGTATGCGTGCGCATTGCCTGCCAAACAAAAGCTTGCCTGCCAGTATGCGTGCGCATTGCCTGCAAAACAAAATCTTGCCTGCCAGTATGCATGCGCATTACCTACCAAACAAAAGCTTGCCTGCTGGTATGCGAAGACTGACCAATCCAGTCTACCATTTCTGGATTAACGGCAAACAAACAATTATTTGTTATGACCATATCCACCATCAATTTAAATAATCATGATGATGTTATTTAGTTCAATACATTTAACTTCTTCTATTTACAAATAGTTTTACTTCAATACCATTGATCATGTTAACTACAAAATAAGTCAGAGAATATATATTGTGCGTATACATTAACATTTAAAATGTAACTTAACACTATTACTGTAAGGACAATCATGACAAGTGAATACAAATTAGAGTAACACACACTTTTGCAAATAGCACCCTCTTAAAACATTTGTAGCAAACTTTTTTGTGTCGATCACTACAATGTATCAATAAACTTATTTTTTACAGTTTACATATGAGAGTAGTAAGATAAAGCTATAGATGAAAATATACAGGGTGAGTAAAAAAGTGTACTCAAAGTAAAATATTTAAAATATATAATATGAAGGCAACCAATACTGGAAGCAATAGCTACATCTATTAACTATTATCACCAAAAAGAATCACAACATTAACATTTCATGTTACCGTTAACCAGATATGAATATTTTTGTAAAGTTACTGCATTTTTAAAACCGAACAAAATATTGATTATTATACTCAATGATTCATGCTTTTCATGAACAAGTGGAAGCATGCATGGGACACAATAGCTCATTAATAAGACAAATCAAACATTAATTAAACTTCCTCAGATATTATTTCCATACATTAAATGCGAGATAATGACAGACCAATGTCATTATTAACATTATTCAGCAAAAACAAATATAAAATTGGGCTTTTGTGATGGTCGGACTAGAATGTGGACCGTTATTAAATAATGAAATTCATTAAAGCATATTAGAGAAATATCACAAACCTTGTTCGGTTTTTAAAATGCTAACTTTTATCTAAATGAGCATCAACATGTTTTCACCAAACAATTTCAACCAACTAAAATTCTAATGAACGAATAAATATTCTGAGAAATTGTTGCACAGACATTTAGAAATAAAATCCTCAAGTTGAGTACAGTTTAATTTTACTCACCCTGTAATGTTATGTAGTGAAGCATAATACAAGAGACAGATTTGTCATGACTATGCTACAGTGAGTTGTACAAAAAAGACATTAAATTCATATGTTGAAATAGCAAACTTGAAAATTAACTGGAAAACTGTATATCTAGCAATTCAATCAATAATGACACGCATTAAAATACGAAACTGATTAATTGAAGAGCTGGCTGATATACACGGTTCATTGGAAGAACATTATTAATCAACTGAAGAATTGATCAATTACTAATAATATTATTAATCAATCAAAGAATTGATTAATTACTATACTAATATTATTAATCAATCTAAGAATTGAATAATTACTACTTATATTATTAATCAATTGAATAATTGATCAATTATCACCATGAGTAAACTATTATAGTCACACACTCATTAAAGATCATGAAAAAGAAGACAAAATGTTCTCGCAAAATCAAACGGAACGATAGAAAGGTAAAATATAATGAGCAAATGATAGCAATTCCATAAAAACACACACAACTTAAGAAAAGAATATCCAATTTAATAAAGACAGCACCATTCATCCTTTAAAATGTCCATATGAAATATGAGATTTGATCCCGCCTAATTGTATGGCAGAAAATAAGACAATTTTTAGGGTAAAAGTGTTATATTTTAGCACATAATAATTGATCATGTTCTTAAACAAATTCTGGGCATTGAAACATTCATGACTTTGTGTATTTTAAACAAAACATATATAAACCGCACCTTATAGTGTTTATATAAAGCTGTACTTCACATGGTATTGAACACTATCTGTTTAAAATTGATATCTTATCTTGAACAGATATGTGGGTGTTTTTATTTTGCACAACTGTGTTATGGTTATAGTGAGCAAAAAGCATAAAATCGTGAATATCAATGTAGCGTAAAAATCCCCTGTTCCTAGTATTTGGATTGGGTTTGCTCAGTGACTGCATATAATACAAATTTGACTTTAGAAATGTGCGTGTCATCTTCTAATAATCAATCATTTCCTCCATTTGGATGGGTTTTTTGTTTAGTCAGTCTATTGAAAATCGAGTTGACTATTTACAAGCCAGCTTTGATTTTTAGAGTAACTCCAACACAAAAGATAAACAGTATTGTACATTGTGAGATAGGCTTTTTATTGTATTGTACATCTTGGATCAGTCCCTATGACATCATTAATCCATGATCACTGCTAAGATCAACCATTTTGATTTCTAATTCAGAAATAAAACAACATTTACATTTTTGATACAAAAGGCTAATCAAAATGGGTAACATCTAATGCAGAAAAATATATAATAAATCTATTGAAAACTTGTGATAATGCCCTTCAATTCTTTATGATGACTGACATAACATCAACTGAAACAATGATGATCTTGAATCATGTGTAGAAAACTGTTGAATATTGCTACACTACAACCTACCACATCATACATTTTAAGGATCATAAACACCTTCAGCCAAGGGGCATATTATATTTGTACAGTCCTCAAGAAAGTAACTGACTAGTTAATAAATACGCTCATATCTCTAAAAATATGGTTCCAACTTTAAAATATTAAATTACAAAATTAACGAAACATTTCGCCTTTTCAATTAATAACATTCACGAAGATCGGTTAAAACAAGTACGAATGCTACACCGAAAAGAATGAAACAAAGTGCAGTTATGTTTTTCAGTTTGGTTTTGAACACGCAGGATAGTGTAACAGGTAAGTGTATGAGCTGCATTGATCAATTGAAGCATCCCCAATCTTCGTCTTATCAACCAGTGAGTTGCCGCTACCAGTCAATCAATAATCGTCTTATCGCAAACCGAGGCAGAGTTCAGAAGAACCAAATGCTAAAATAAAAAATGGACTTTGGTTTGGTTTTGGACATAGCTGTCTGTATTAATATTCAGTCAATCGTCATGTGAAATATCTCAAATTAAAGGGAAGACATTTCCTTACAAAATTATAAAATAATATTTTTTTACATAGGAGCTTAGTTTTTGAGTTAAGATCATATTTATAACCTGGTAAATTACTTTTTTTAGGACTGTATACAAACTGTTCAATCTCAAAGTACCCTCATGTATATGGGCCGTGCACTGATTGATGCACACTATGTTTTCTAGAAACCAAAGGGTCAATCGCTCAGTATACTTGTGTATATGGGTCATTGAACTGTGTGATGCACCCCTTGTATTCTGGGTATCATAAATCATACTCAGAAACCAAAGGGTCAATTGCTCAGTATACTGGTGTATATGGGCCATTGAACTGTGTGATGTACCTCTTGTATTCTGGGTATCATAAATCATACTCAGAAACCAAAGGGTCAATCGCTCAGTATACTAGTGTATATAGGTCATTGAACTTTGTGATGTACCCTTGTACTCTGGGTATCATAAATTATACTCAGAAATGAATTGCAGAATTGCAGAATTGCAGAATATGACTTCACAGTGATTATATCTGTTCTTACTTATTACATGCAAATTGTAGGTACATTTCTTAATCCTCACATGCATGAAAGCATGAAACTCATGCTGCTGAATTGTGTACAAAATCTATTGAAGCCATGCAAGGGTCACACATTCATTGGTATTGACACTCAGTATTATGACATCATTCTTTGGTGTAGATCTACGTTGACAAGAGAAGTTGTGGTTTGTGAGTGTGTTACATGATGCTACATTTGCCAACTTTCTTGCTACCCAATCTTCTTCTCTTTGCGATTCTATCGTCTACTGGTTGTTTCCTAAAGATGAAAGTCAAAGTAACAACAAATTTATTACATTTAAATATCAAACCATATTTCTCCCAAATCAGTACCTTTCCCATGACAATTTGTAACTTGAAACAAGACTTTCATAAGCAAAAATCAGCTGAAATCAGCTGAATAGTCAGTCAAACAGTTTCAGGTATATGATGTTTAATACTCCTTTGAATTACAAGTCATTTAAAATGTTTTCAAAGATAGGATAGGGCAGGGTTATTTCTCAGATAAGCCATCAATGTCCTGCTCTGATTAACTATCTACTGAAGATAGTGGTATTACAATCAATCATACCTTTTTATAGTCAGATAATACACACACATTTTAGCTATGTACTATATAGCAGCATTACATTAGTTATGACTGATTTGAGTTATCGACTGAAGACAAATTGTAAGTACTTTTTGTTTGCTATCTACTGAAGATAGCATCAATAGAGAAAGGCATATTATGCAATCTTTTGCATTGAACGCCCTCTATCTTTGAGTTTTCCTCTAAAATACAATTTTTTGGGGACAAATTACATTCATAAATATGAAACTAAAATATGTTAAAGTTACAGAGCGATACATCTCCTATTACTTCATTATCATGGTTTGAATAGGTTATAATAAATTGTCAGAGTTAACTCCAACAACATATTTTGTGAGTGTTTTTTTGTGTTCGTTAATAGAATTCCATGGTTTGAAACCATGTTAGTTAACGCCATTTCCTGTTTTTCGCCTACAATCGCAACTGTACACAAGTGAACAGAATAGTACAGAATAATTCATAATGATTTTTTTAATAAAATATGTTGACATATTTCTTTAAATGGAAGAACATTTCCATTGTGTGCTGTGATGTGTTTTTTATGGAAAATACAGTCAAGATCGATTGATGAATCCAGGAATGTTCTTCCTGATAGTCAAACTTCATTATAAAAGAGAACAACATGTGTTAAAGTATGAAAAATATCACATAATATTGGTTTTTAAAAATGAATTATCACTGATGAAAGAATGCTATCTACTGAAGATAGCAGAATTGGCGTTATCATGCACATTATTTATGAATTCAGAACAAAAACTATCAAAATTACCATTTAAGTTTAAAAATTGAAGTAAAGGCACTTTATTACTAGCATACATGTACACAAGTGTTTCAGCAAGCAATACCCTGACAGCTTATTGACTGTTATTGAACACCAGACAAATCTTAATCAGAAATGTTTCCCCCAAAGGAAATCAGTTAGGGTGTACATCCATACAAAATGTAATTAGCCAATACCTAAATATAGCTTATATGATCAATATTAAATCAACTCAAGTAGGGGCGACATCTACTCGTATGCTCGTGGTTGCATCATATTATTGAGCGTGTGACTGCGTAACTACAATTATTTCATATACCGTTTGAAGTTTACCTCTCTAAATAAGGAGAAAAGTTTCCTTAACCCTTACAGCCCCAGATCCCATGAAATCCCATTTCCCAGCATCCTGGTTCCGCGTGGCGCTGAGGTTTTTGTGTGAAATAATGGCCCCGGGCTATATAGCTGGGCGAATACACTCGCCCAGCACAGCTTCCCCCGTGGCGCAGTTGGTAGAGTGTCCGCCCGCCAACCGAGAGGTCGTGGGTTCAAACCCCGGGGCGTGGCACCTCTTGTTGTGTGTGCTTTTTTCGCTTGAATTTTTTTTCGTTGATCCACCGGGTGGGTTAGGGTTAAGGAACGATTTTTTTTCTTCTTTTTAATTTTCACTATTTTTCTCTAATTTTACCCTGATTAACCCTTACAGCCCCAGATCCCATGAAATCCCATTTCCCAGCATCCTGGTTCCGCGTGGCGCTGAGGTTTTTGTGTGAAATAATGGCCCCGGGCTATATAGCTGGGCGAATACACTCGCCCAGCACAGCTTCCCCCGTGGCGCAGTTGGTAGAGTGTCCGCCCGCCAACCGAGAGGTCGTGGGTTCAAACCCCGGGGCGTGGCACCTCTTGCTGTGTGTGCTTTTTTCGCTTGAAAAAAATTTCGTTGGAAAATCCACCGGGTGGGTTAGGGTTAAGGGAACCTCAATCAATCATCCATGGTCGTGAACATGAGTTATAAAAGTAGCTTGATGTGGAAGGGATACATAGAAATATGCAATCTTAACCCTTACCTTCCTGTACCTTACAAACCCAGACAGTGCTACAATATTGTACCGCGTGGCGGCCCCATCAATCTTGTGCCACGCTCAGTGGTTCAACTTAAAACTTCATTTTTTTAAAATCACCCATGTAGCTCAGTCGGTATCAGACCAGTTTTACTCCCCTGATAGTTTAATTCACAAAAACACACCTGGGAAGTTAGGTTTAAGAAGCACCTTTTTTCATGTGCTGTTAACCCTAACCTTCCTGGACCTTACAAAACCCGACAGTCCTACAATCTTGTACCACGTGCGGAGACTGATTTTCCCCACAAATTTAAAAACACAAAAACACACCCGGGGAGTTAGGGTTAATCAACATTAATGAATTCCAAGAAGAGAATCACAGCTTCTTAGGGATGCCTCATTTGATTTTCAGGGGGGGGGCATGGAAGTTGGGGTCAGGCGGATTTTTTTTTTGACGTCGAAGGCGCCAACATTTTTTCTTTTTTAAAGGTTAGACAAATATTTTTCTTTTTTAAAGGTTAGACAAATATTTTTCTTTTTGTAAAGTTAGACAAATATTTTTCTTCTGTAATTTTAATTTCAATTTTGATGAGAATAAAAATTCCATTGAAATGGAATGGGGGCGATCCAAAAGAAAGAAGCATGTTTTGTAACCATTTCCTGAAGCATCTGTTGCAAACCAAAATACCAGGGAAAGGTATTTTCCATAATTCAAACCAAAAACAAATCTAAACACCGCAGTCTAAAAGTAGTACAGGAAACCAATAAAGTTGATTTGTGTGCATGGAGGGGAGGGGGGGGGGGGGGGGGATACCGTCTGAAGAACAATCTAGGCATATATGACATTGTACTTGGTCTAAAACGTTGGCATTCCGCGATCATGGTTTATCCATATTGACATTTCACTAAATCAACCCAGAATTATTATTATATATAATAACCCGAAACTCAAAAATCCAAAAACTAACCACTTATTAGACAACCCCACAACAATAGGGAGATTTCTCCTTAGTCAAACAAGATCTATTATGTCTCTCTGGGGAGTCTAATAAACATCTCTCTGAATTAATCATCAACCTTCTATGCATCAACTAAACAAATATAGCTTTGACTCCATCACAGACTGCAGGACTCTTAAAATAAACTGCATAGGCCAGGTACATGTAATTTAAAAAGACTACCAACATGGCGGCCCCCACTTATGTCTAGAAAGACCTGAATGTGTAAGTTTTTGCAATCTCATGCTATTAAATCAGGCACGTATAAGATGTTAAGGTGTCCAAAATCATCCATTTTCTAGAAAAGGGAATTTTCTTCAAAATCCTGTTAATATCAATAAAGAGCGATGTCATCGGAAGCCAGGCTATTTTATATTTTACATTATCAATACGTTAAAGTACCAATCATATTTGAAACTTTTTTAAAGGGAAATTATTTGATTTATACTCATTTCTAACACTTTTGTTGGAATAGGTATAGGCCTTCTCGTTCCACACAAAATCCTTGAGTATGGTCTATTTTGGGCTTACGTGTTTGGGAGTGCCTGAATAATCTTTGGTCACACATGCTTACAGCAATATATTTGACCCCCCCCCCTGGATTGATACATGCATACATACCTATAGCCCTTACTACTTCATGGAAGGCTGCCCCCACCCTACCCCCTGGATTGATACATGCATACATTGTACATACCTATAGCCCTTACTACTTCATGGAAGGCTGCCCCCACCCTACCCCCTGGATTGATACATGCATACATTGTACATACCTATAGCCCTTACTACTTCATGGAAGGCTGCCCCAACCCACGGATTAATACATGCATACATACCTAATAACCCTTAGTGCTTCATTAAAGGCTGCCCCTTCCCCCTGGTTGATGCATGCATACATATCTAATAACCCTTACTACGCATCTATGTTCTGTGGTGCTCCACCCACTCCCACCCCCACGGATTAATACATGCATACATACCGAATAACCCTTACTACTTCATGAAAGGCTGCCCCCCCCCCCCCCCCCGGTTGATACATGCAGACATACCTAATAACCCTTACTACTTCATGAAAGGTTGCATTAATGTTCTGTGGTTGTTGCCGCCCCCCCCCCTCCGGATTGATACATGCATACATACCTAATAACCCTTACTACTTCATGGAAGGCTGCATCTATGTTCTGTGGTGGGTCCTTTGCACTGGTTTCTATATATGGTATTTGCTGTGAATATATCATGAAAACAAAATACAAATTAGTACGCCAGCATCACGGACATTAAACAGTAGTTATAACAAATAATAAATGAAATTGAGTGCTGAATAATATCTTTAGAAGAACATTTAAAAAATACTGCCGCATTCCGCCTGTTTGTCATTTCTGCTGGTTATTATGCCTAAACTCAACATGCCTTGGCTGCGCAAAGCTGTTTTTGGCAACCTTTACAGCGCATGCATAAAATATGAGGTAACAAAAGGGCAAGATGTACACACAGACTGTGATCGTGCACATTGTGTATGTTTGCGTAGCTTGGATCACATATATTTTCAGGAGAGTTATCTTGAGCGGGCTATTAACGATTAGATTTGAGAAAATTCTGTTTTTTCCTCTTTCAATCTTTAAGACACCATGAAGAAGGTATCATTAAACTGGATGGTATCAAAGCGCTGCCTTTTGTTTCTTTGATTTCCACCTGAATATCCCTATGCAATATTTCCCTGAAACTCTCAGATATAATTATTGAGAACTAGACAATTGAAATTGTGTGTAATAACCTGTAGCGAGCGATTCATTTTGGGCCGTAGAAAGAATGGTTTTACATTACATCGTATCAAAGTGATCAGCAGATAAAGACACATGCTCATATCAGTTTCATCAATCCCTTGGGCTATCAGACTGACAAACAATTTGGGATAATAACACAGGAGATGAGTAGCCCAAATTGGTGATTTGAATTTGTATCAAAACAAAAACAGATCCAATATCCTGAAAAATAGGTAGGTTCATAAGTGTGGCATCCAAATTTTTATTTCCTGAAAAAGTCAAAAATTACCTGAAAACGCGATATTATTATTCCATTTCCCTTTGAAATTGTTTATCAATGAAAATGATTATGAGCTGTAAATGCCCTGAAAATTATTCTCGGTGGCTGAATCTATGTGTATAACCCTAACTCTAGGACACCACACGGCAACAGATTTGTTTTCTGACCCCCAAAATTCACCAGAAAGGTCACCCCGACCCCTTGACCCCCCCCCCCCCCCCCCCGGATTTGATCCACGGACCTCCAGCACCAGGGCCCAGATCCTAGCCACTACACCACGTCTGTCAGTCGACATTCGGCGAGTATATTCACCTCGTTATAAATGGGTCCGTTTTGTAGCCCAAAAACCTGCACGCCGGTTTATAAAAACAATTTTCCGCCCAGTGGCCGTGTGGTGGAGTTGAGTTAGGGATAATGAACACATACAATTTTTAAGACATAATAAAATAAAATAACTTGTAAGTTATTTATGAACTATAACCTGTAAATTAATAGGGGAGGATTACAAAGATGACATAGAAATGTATGGTTGAGTATACCATGCATAGCTCGTATCTTTATCCACGTTGAGTTTTAGCTCGGATCGATTTGCCTATTTCATGACAAATTAAAAACCATATAATCTATATATTCTGTTGCACCAATATTTTAACAGATTGCACCAATTGTGCATAAAATATGCTCCTCACAGGAAACACTGACTTTTGATATCTCTGCAGTACGTTCTATCTTGTATCTGCCTAGGCTTTTCAGTAGTGCAATACTATTCTCTGTAGACATATGTACCACAATCATGATGTGGCTTGCACCGTAAACAACCTGCAGCAATCCGCTATTCATGACTCATCACTTACGGCAGTGTAATGCACAGGGTTCATCCCCCCCCCCCCCCCCCCCTCTGTAATCTTGTGTATGACCCAATTTCGTCATACTGTGTTTCTAGTTTATCTATACTACATGAAGGCAAATCAGAAAAACAATTTCATTCCTAAATTAAGAGTTCTGGGATAATTAATGCAATGGTTCTCATGATCAAGACTTTCTGTAAGTCAAAATGGACCAGGAGCCGAATATCTGAAAAAAGCAGCTCCTGGTCATCACATTTTGGAGAGAGCCATGAGCCACTTTTTCAGGACCAGGAGCCATTTCCAAAATTGAAGAAAATATACATTATGGAAGACAGCAATCATATTGAATTCATGGGGTCCAACAAATGATGGTCTCATGAGAGGTGTTTCTTCAATGACAAAATAGGAAATCAAATCCATGATTTAACAAATTACCTTAGAATGCAACTAAAAAAGTAGATGAATGGTGCTGAATAGGAAAAACACACAATCTTGTCACTTTTTAAAGGGGCTCTTTTGGCAAAATCCAACTACTCCCCCTCATGCTAAATGATCATTTCTTGGATGAACCCTGGCATCCCTAATCGCAAGTAACAAAAGCAATATACAAACCTAAGTCACAGACAGGATATTAGGATTTGGGGTCAAAAACTTAAACATGATACTACAAGCATTTTGGCATTACCAGAGGATCGAAGAAGCATTTTGGAATTACCAGAGGATCAAAAGAGTTTCTATTACTTTGGAATAGTGTTTGTAGATTATGTGACAGTATCAAGTTTCAATGTAAATTTACATGAGATGTTGCTAGACCTTTATTATCTACTTTCTAAAACATGTGTGTTGCAGGCAGTGCTGACATTTTCTTGCGGTGCAAAATTGCACCTTACTTTTGAGGTAAAGGGGCAATTCCTTCAAGCCAAGGTGCAAATTTACGTGCCGAAAATATACATTATGGAAGACAGCAATCATATTGAATTCATGGGGTCACTTATCGTACAGCGAGTCCACACACAAATACAACAGAGTTGGTGCCGTGTACTGGTATAACACACAACTAAACCAACTTTGTTTCTACTGAGCCAACTTGGGCTGTATACAACGTATGCATTTGCTACCGATATCCTTTTGAAGCTAAGGTAATTTTCTTAAAATCTTAAATAGTGCTGTCGTCAATATCTTTTTATCATTTCGACATGTTCCTATTTTAGAATCTTGATATCGACATGATGTCGACATATTATGATCCAAATACCAAGCCGATCATCGCCGCAAATTAAGGTCCGCATTACAAAATCATTTTGAAACAATGTCAAACTTGCGGTCAAAATATAACACAAATAACGAGGCTTGGCTACTATTTTGTGTACAAACATGAGAATTACCCCAGGAATTATCATCCTGGTATCGTCATCAAAATTAAACACAAAACAATGTAAACTAACTCAACGAGTCAACATCAAGCTCATCAACCCGAATGCGCAGTTCACATATAAAATAACACTCTGTCCTTGGCCATGTATTCACTATGAGATGGGTAACGTGACAGGGGTATAGCCAATGCCCAATTACAGCATACCCTAGGCTTTTTTTAGTCCGGGTCATCCTAGTCATGGATGCACTCGTGCCGTGTGCAAAGCACATGGTCAGGTTTTACAATCGGAAGTTCGGGTCAGGTCGTGTCGGATCGCAGCTTTTACAGTTTATTATACAATGGGTGGATATTCATTTCATTTGATACTGGTAATTGGTGAGGGGAGGGGGGAACACATGTGATTACTTTTAACAGTTTGCTATCGTTGGATATTGTTTTTTCACAACTCTTGTCATTTATGAAAATCCCTTTGCCGATTATTTCCCTATGAATCATCAGAGACGAATTAATGTCAATTATATCAACATCCCAAAGTTGATATCTACATGTCAGGATAATAGCCATATCGTCGTCCATGTCGATATTATGGCCTTTTTTCTTTATTACATTTTTTTTTAAATATATGCCCATGTCATTTATTTTTCCTTTTGCCATCCTATAGATTTTCGGTTACTTCACAAATCCCTTACACTGCCACAATTATCAAAATGAGAAAAATGTTCGGTCAAATTCAATAAGTATACGATGCATGTTTTCAGCTCACAGTATCTCTGTAAGTGTAAATAAATGAGGTACAAATTCTATACCAATACGAGACCGTGTACAAAGTGTTCTAGTTTTTGCCAATGTAAACATTATTGTGATTGGTTGTAAAAAAAGCGTGTTCTTTGTATTTTTCCAAATTGACAAATCAACGAATCTGTACCAAATCTTATGGCTGAGCGGAAAACTCACCAGGCCAATTGACACCGCGCATGACAACACACGCAAACATGAATTCGATCAGTGACTTCCTCACTCATCGTTCTACTCATAATAATTCACAGTTTTCATCTATTTGTGAACAACTTGACTTCACATGAAGTTTATAAACTATATAAAGATAGTATTTGTCAAATATCAGTTGTCAGATGTAAATAGAGTAAAATGGAGATATTATCAAGGCATTTTCTGACTTTGGAAAATCAAATCTTATGTGTAGGATTCTAGGTGCAGCTAATCGATATCCCCACAGACCGCTTGTAATAATTTGTTTACACAATGGCAAATAGGAAATAGCTAGTGATTTGCACATATTTAAATAGGCTCTGTTATTTAGGTGCCCTATTTCAGCCAAAACAAATCAATGATTGAGGAAGAAATACCCCTTCCGTCCTATTTCTCCATTCTAAAATTGACATTCTCTGCTTGTTCTTTTATATTCGTTTCATGGCGTTAAAATAAAACTTATCTATCATTTGTGACCTGTTATTGAATATTTCACAGGTACACCATGATTCTTTACTCCCCCCCCCCCCCCTCCCGGAATGTACACTATTGGGCATCAAGAGGGGGGCAATTCAGGCCTAGCATTGCCTAGAAATTTGCGCCACAGGGACTGGAACAATCTGGATTCTCTTTGCGAGACTTTTTTTTCTCTCCTGCAGTTGGCTATCCCATTTTGTATAAGCTGAAAGACTTACTGTTTTCTTCCCTTTAATAGCTTCCCCTTCGTGTGAGGCCAGTTTGACAGCTCAGCTAGCGTACATTTCCCATCCGGATCATTCCAAAAATAATGTGTTTTTTTGTGGCCTTATAGATCATTGTAAAAAGCCTATATCATGTTGGCCAACTTCGATGTTCAAGATTTAGTTTATCTTACAGTAATTGGGTGGTAGCTGAAATATTTATTGTGAAACACCTGCACCCATGAAACCTGCAAAATGTTGCCAGCACAGATGTAAAACAAATTCCATTTGTACATCTTGAATAAAACAATCATATTTGAAAACACCGATATTGTTTTGTGTGTGTAATTTATTATTATGTATCATCTATAAATTTCAAAAGAATAGCTCTAATATAGGGATCAATCAAGATTGTTTTTAAATATTAAAATATTAATATTTTCTATATTTTTATAAAACAGTTTTTAAAAACATGATTTTTATCTTTTTCAAGCAATGTTTGATTTTTTTTCAAAATATCATTGCATTCTAGAATGAGGAATAAATATAGATTGTTTTCTTTAAATAAAATTTTTTGTTTTATCAAAACAAACAAAAAGCAACCATTGAACTATAAAGATAGCAACAAATCATTTACAAATCATGTATTTCATTTTGAATTGGTTGAAGTGGTTGGGAAAAATGTTGTCCAAATTGTGATTTTAGGCCAATGTTAAAGGACTCTTAGTTTCTCGAAAATTAAAAAATGATTGCAAACCATATTGTTTAAAGAGACACTTGGTACAACCAAATAAGTCACATCCATGGTATTTGAAATACCCTGTATTACAAAATTCAACCTTGCACCAAGAAAGAGGAAACAACAGATTGCAAACAATCCATATATTTAATCTAATTTTTCCCTACAACTTCTCCACTAAGAAAAACACACCATCACTTTAGGCAACGAGGAAAAAAACCTGTTCTCTACGGGCCAAGGGACTTTTTACGTAGGGTTGGTTGGCCTGGCATTTTCTTTTTCCCAAAAATATTTTGGGACATTTTGGTGCATTTTCAGCAATTTTCGACATTTTCAAAATATTTCAAACATTTAAAAAAACATTTAAAAAAATCAATTTCAACAATTTCAAAAAATAAATTCAAAATATTTCAACAAAATTATCAACAATTCCACAAAAATATGGGTTGGTCGTGGCCGTAGAACAGGGTTTTCCCGTTGCCCTAGTGGTTATTTTTTGCATTCAGTTGCGCTATTGCCTCGCTGGCTGTGAACACGTCTTGTAACATCAACAAAATTGCGCCACACACTGATGTGCTCTATAAATAATCAATGATAAGATGTTATTTCACTGATTAATTCATCAGTTTCATCAGTTATCTGGTGCCATGGTTTACACAAAGGTATTGGTATGACATCATAAAAACATTGTTCTAGTTTAAAAAAATGTCCTTACAATGTTTCAATTTTAATTTTCTTAAATAAAATGAATCATTTACTTCATACTATTAATGTGCATATTTGATTTTAAAGGGTGAATGCTGAAAAATGCAATGACTTCCATGGACATAATGTTTGATTTTCTATACAAGAGTATACATGTTGGAAGATATAAACCTAACACCACCACTTCAGCAAGATTTATATTAAAACTACAAAATATGTCTAGTCTATACCTTGCAACAACAATTGCAGCAATTATGATTTTTTTCCAACAAATGATGGTCTCATGAGAGGTGTTTCTTCAATGACAAAATAGGAAATCAAATCCATGATTTAACAAATTACCTTAGAATGCAACTAAAAAAGTAGATGAATGGTGCTGAATAGGAAAAACACACAATCTTGTCACTTTTTAAATGGGGCTCTTTTGGCAAAATCCAACTACTCCCCCTCATGCTAAATGATCATTTCTTGGATGAACCCTGGCATCCCTAATCGCAAGTAACAAAAGCAATATACAAACCTAAGTCACAGACAGGATATTAGGATTTGGGGTCAAAAACTTAAACATGATACTACAAGCATTTTGGCATTACCAGAGGATCGAAGAAGCATTTTGGAATTACCAGAGGATCAAAAGAGTTTCTATTACTTTGGAATAGTGTTTGTAGATTATGTGACAGTATCAAGTTTCAATGTAAATTTACATGAGATGTTGCTAGACCTTTATTATCTACTTTCTAAAACATGTGTGTTGCAGGCAGTGCTGACATTTTCTTGCGGTGCAAAATTGCACCTTACTTTTGAGGTAAAGGGGCAATTCCTTCAAGCCAAGGTGCAAATTTACGTGCCGTTTTAGGGCTAAAATTTGATGCTAATGTCAACTGTATCACATAAATACAAATGTCTGGCCAATAAACTACTGTGCCTCTTTTGTTGATGATGTGTGCATGCCCACAAGCATATTCTGGCATTACACTAATTTATGGACAAATAGCATATAGTTATTGGATTGTTTGATAGCTTTGCAGAAAAACATTTTTATAGTGTTAAGGCATAGTCAATTCATTATTCAAGGTGGGACATGAACATGATTTTACTTATTTATACCTACAATGCAGTGCATTTAATGTTCGACATGTGCCATCCTATGTACAAGACAAAATCATGTATGAACAAGTTAAACAAGAATATTCTCACGGTATAGCTTTCTTAGATTATAGTTTGTATAGAATCTTTTTTCATATTTTTATAACGTTTAGACCTTGTTTTGGAGTCATTTTCCGATATAAAAATTTAAAACACTCATTATAACATAACGCTACAGTGAGCTCGTTTATTGTTACATTTCATTCGCGTACCCAGAAACCCAACATCAGTATACAGTGCAGAAATCTACTTCGGAATTACAAACAATTACCTCACTACTGTAGTCAATAGCTCAATTGAAACTATCGAATAGGTGACAGGTTCTCGGCTATGACCATGCGGCAGCACTATTCCCCCCCCCCCCCCCCCCCCCCCCCCCCCCCTCAGTCGGACGATGCCGGCATTTAATGAATTGCGATAGCAACTTGATCTAGGGCTGCAAAAATTGTATCACAATTTTGCACCAGCCTTTGAAAGTTGAACGTATCACAGTTGGTGATTTTTAAGGTGAAGCGCCATACAGGAAATGTGCAGGTCTGGTTGCAGGTAAATCCCCCGCCCCCTGAAATTATTTCCTTATTATCATTTCATGTGATATTTGGAAATATCTAATGGATATCTACTATATATTATATTATATAATGAAGATTTAGTGTGCAAATTGTGACGTTGTCTGTATTTCAGGTGATAAAGGTATTTTTGTAATTTGCCATTAAAAAGGCATCCCATATCCAAAATGGTACCGGGTATTTCACAGAGGTTGCTTTGATGTAATCCCAGCATGCAGTAGAAAAGCACTGTGCACTGTGATGAAGGAGACAGTTTAACACCTGATTTGCATTGAAATGTATAGAAACATCATGGTCCATTAGAGAAACTAATAATTGAGACTTTTCAACTTGTTTGGTATCATTGTATTGAGAAATAGAATCCCAATTCATATATTGATACAGATGACTTATTCATTTGGTAAGGCTACGGCAGTTGAGATTCCTTGGTCACATCCTCCGGCTGCCAGAAGTAGAGCCTGCAAAAAGATATGCTCTATACCTACCAACACATGGCAAAAGGAGACCAGGTCGACCGCGCACTTCATACCTTACATATATGTAAGACAATTACTCGGGGACAAAGAAGGTGCAATCCAAGAAAAAACATATTGCTGCATTTGCCACTGATCGTCGTGCATGGAGAAATCGTGTAGTCGCCTGCTCTGCAGCCAACGGATGATGATGATGATGGATGATGATGCTGGGATTACATTGAAGCAACCTCTGGGTATTTCAGCTGATAATGGTTTCTTTTGAATTTGCCCTTTAAAAAGGCATTTCCCAAGTCTAAAATGATAGGTAGATGAGGTCTAACTAAAGACTTGTGTCACAAGCCATATACTTTATTCCAACTACTAAAGTTTGAATGTGACGTCAGAGCATTATTCCATGGAGCACACAGGTAGTGTGATACTAAATTTGCTCTGACGTATACTCTCTCTATTAAAAATGAATCCCATCAGCATTAACAAGTAAATGATACCTCTATTACTGGAATATGCACTGACGTCACATATGTACTTCGTAGGTTGGATGAAGTACATAACCACCATTAACCTTTCATGACATACAGTCATCAAAAAAAGTAACTTAATTGGTAATAAATTTGGTCATAACTATAACATTATAGTTCCAACTTAAAAGTATCAAATTACAAAAATTACGGATTAATTTATTTAATTAATGAACAAAGATCGGTTGACAATAAAGAACGCTACAATGAAAAGAAAGGAACAAAGTGCATCTTTCATTTTCGCACATGGGTTTTAAACACGCATGATAGTGTGACAGGTACATGTTTGTGTATGAGCTGTATTGAAGCATCCCCAATCCTCATCTTAGTATCGACCGGTGAGTTGTCACTACCAATATTCTGCAACACTGAGGCTGCATGCAGAAGAGCCTAATGCTAAAATGAAAAACATGATTTGTTTTGGTTTTGTACACATAGCTCTGTTTAATTTTTTTTTTTAAATCTCTTTACAAATTGATAATTAAATATTTTTATGTAGTTGCTATATTTTTGGAATAATGAGCATATTTGTTACCTAGTATAAAGTTATGTGGACTGTATTTTCAAATTACCTATTGTGTGTTGAATCTAAGAAGGGATATCTCACATGCGAAAAAGAGCCCTTCAAGAAGATCAGTTGACAATTAAGAATGCTACACAGAAAAGAATGAAACAAAGTGCAACTTTCATTTTTACACTTGGTTTTTTTAACATGCATGATAGTGTGACGGGTAGGTGTGTGGGGTGTAGTATACAGAAATTCAATCATCAAAAAGGTACTCAAGGTAATCAAGTTTGGTTAAATACTCTCAAAAGGTAAATGACAGCAACTATTCTACTGACTTACCCCTAACTCTGTGGCTAATGATTTTCCGCTTTCTTCAGTAACTTTCCGCTGTTGCACCAGGTCTACTTTGTTTCCTACCAGTATCATAGGATAGGAATCCCTGCATTACAATATAGAAATAGATATCAAATGGCTGGTGGTTATATGGTTGCAATATATTTACCCTTACCCAACCAAATACCATAATTTACTATGTCAGAACCGTATCCATAGCCCATGCTCCTGGACGTACTCATGGCAGGCTATCATATTGCAACAACAATTAAGTTTGTCAAGCATGCTTTGCTGGCATATCATTTTAGTGGTTGTATCAGGAGGCGCCCATACTAAAGACAGCAGTTCAAGCGTGAGTTCAGGCAAATATTAGGGGGTTTTTTTGCGACTCTTCCTGACTGCTTCCTCCTCGTAGTGTTAATATAAACCACCAAACGTAGGGTTAGGGTTAGGTCGTGATTGGGGGTTTAAATACAAATCCAGATGGAATCTATATCAATAACACTCGGCTCATTCCAGACTGGAATGGGTACTGACTATGCAAAATATAATCTATATCAATAACACTCGGCTCATTCCAGACCAGACTGGGTACTGACTATGCAAAATATAATCTATATCAATAACACTCAACTCATTCCAGACCAGACTGGGTACTGACTATGCAAAATATAATCTATATCAATAACACTCGGCTCATTCCAGACTGGAATGGGTACTGACTATGCAAAATATAATCTATATCAAACACTCGGCTCATTCCAGACTGGAATGGGTACTGACTATGCAAAATATACAGGCAGCAGTAGAATTAAATTGGATAGCTAATGTTTTAAAAAGACTTGAGGAACATACAGTCTGCAAGTTCACCTGGATTTCAGGCATAATTAATACACATACATGTACAATGTAAGTAATATTGTATATGCAGGTTGCGATTGGGGGATACAGTCAATGTACTAGAAGGAATATCTGTCCTGCTCTGTCGCAAAATATCATACTCGAGCCCGACCCCACTCAAAATATGATAACCTAACCCAAAACAATCTAAGTATCATACCCATACTCAACCATAGGCCTACCATCATTACAAATACCCCGCCTCTGGAATCTGGTCCAGAATGGTTCAAGGCAAGTCAGGATTCAGGCAGCGTTATATTTACCCTGTGTCGCATTGCTAGGGGGGAAATTGTTGTGCTGCATGCCCCAACTGCCAAAAATCTTGAAGTCGGGTATGTCGGTCAATTTTGTTTCCCTTTTTTTTTTGCTGACAAATATTACTGACAGAACATGGTTCATGTCAAGACAAAATCTGTATGTCAATTTGACTAATGTTTCTAGTGTGATTATAGTGTAAAACAATTAATTCAAGCAAACTTATTCATTGTAAGCAGAAAATAGTAATATTTTGAAAATTTGGGTAAAATTAAAATCTTTAAAGAAAAATATTAAAAAAATAAATTGCGACCCAAATTTGTGAGATTTTAGGGTCGGTCACTGATGAGGGCAACGCAACAATTTTTTTGAGCCCAAATGCGACCCACTGAACACTTGCGATGGAATGGCACAAACATGTTATATAATAATGTGACACAAAACAAATTGCCAACTTCATCTGTGATCACGCACCATCAAAGCGAAACCTGCAAATATTGGGTTTCATCTTCAGATAAACTCCATATGATAAAGCCGCAAGTTTAAATTCCCAATCGGGTTGATCATCTCACCAATATGCAAAGTTTCATAGTACATCATTGTCTCGCTTACATTTTGCATAAGTATGTCAGTGTTGTGCTTATGCTTTTATTTTGTTTTAGTTGGAGTAATTTCATTCATATAAGGGCGAAAATAAATCATGATCGGGCGTCGGGCGATCTTATATCATTGATCGATACTCCCTCCAATGCAAACTGAGGCGTTAAGGCTTTATACTAGGCATGCGACCGTGTCACGGTTCAACCGTGTCACGCACGTATGACCCGTGGCCCGTAAGCAAAACACTGTATACGAAAACACGAACTAGATTTTACAATTTGAACTAAACCCATTTTCGTAATAAAACACAAGGAAATACAAGGAAACTAAGAATTATTAGCCATTTATTTTGACTATGTGCATGAAAATTCAAATAAAAAACAATGATTCTATCCCTTATACTGCTATATAATATGGAGTTTACCAGGCACTTCGTCGCTCGAGTCACGATGGAAATACCAAAGCGCCGTTGTTATGCGATTCCTCTTGTGCCCCTGGTGCACCGAAATATTAAAAATAATGTCCAGACGGATGCGGCCATTCCAAATCATTATTATTGGCTCCATTTCGTAACACTCGGCGACACGAAAACAAGACTAGAAGTGACGTCATGATTATTACTTCTCCGAGATGCGCAGAACTCCGCCATTTTGTACACATTTTAAACCGACAGAAAAATTCTGCGCAAGTACGTGTAAACCAATGGGATTTTTAACTCTGGACGAAAGTGAAAATGTACTGCCGATATTTCAAGATTTACCATACTTTGTTTTAGTTATTTGAAGATGACACTCAATCTTTAGGTTTGGCTTTGATGGTACGTGATCAGAGATCAAGTAGGGAATCTTTTGGCGTAGCACTTTTTGCTACATATTTGTGCATTAGTGTTCAAAAGTGTGTCGTATTTCGTGATGCTACATTGGTTAAATCGAACGCTGCGTGGTGGTATGCACTATGCAGGTTATTACGGGGCTTGGCCTCTACTGTGGGTTGGGTTTGGGAATTCACGGAGAGCGGGATACGGGTACCCGTGACACGCACGTATAGAATGACCCGTGTCACGTAAGAGAAAAAACACGGGATAACTCATACCTACTTTATACACGCTTTAAAGAGGGAGGTCCCCTTGGGCTGTGTGGGTTGTTGTGAAAAAAATTAATAAAATAACAAATTAAATGTCTTGTTTCAATTATGGGCAAATTATAAGTTATGAACTTAATTAATCAGTCTAATGTGCTATTTAAATTAGGGTTTTTGATTGAAAATGAGCCTGGTATTGATTCATCCTTTTATGCAATGGAATTTCTGATGATGAAATATTGGAAACTTTCAAGCCAGGGATGTCCCGATGTCCGCACGTGGGAAATGCCTGGAGGATGTTACAGTACATCTTCCAAGACTCAGTGGCGTAGCTAGGATTTTTTTCAGGGGGGGGGGGGGGGGCAAGATTTCTAAAATTTTCGTAAAAGGTTGCCCCAAAATTTTTTCAAGTCACTTATCTCGTGAATTTCACGTAAGTGGTGGGGGGGGGGGTAAGGTCAAAAAAATTCGCACAGCCCGAAAAAAATCGCAGTCAAAAAAAATCGCGCAGTAAATGTACTATATGTACAATTTTGCCTTCTTTTTGGCTAATAACCTCGGTCTTTTTTCTCATTTTTTTCCTATTTACTTTTTGTCTCACCCCTTTTTTTTTTAGGGGGGTGGGGGGCGGGGGCCCAAATTGAGTTTTTTCGTCAGGGGGGGCATTTGCCCCCCCCTGCCCCCCCCCCCCCCTTGAGCTACGCTACTGCCAAGACTAGAAAATGGCTTCAAAGGTAAAGGGGCCAAGTTTTAGGTGTTCAATTTAATATAACAGTCCAAAGGTGTAATTATATTGCTTAAAAAAATGCTACACAAAATGTGTGAACAGCTATGTTAATTCAAGTGTACCAGTTTTTGAAATAAAGCCGAACATTGGAAACCAGGCCTGGAAATAGCACCCACCCGCCTGCCCATAGCGGGTAACTTTTGTGTCGGGCGGGTGAAAACACAAAAGTACCCGCCTGACTGGCTGGTAAAAAAATACAAATTCACAGTGCAAGTGTGTTACACTGGCTGGTAGAATTTATGTTGGGCAGGTATTTTTTGTGAGTTACCTGCCCGACTGGCTGGTTGAAAAAAATCTGAAGTTCCAGCCCTGTTGGAAACAGGACTCGATGTACTCATAAACAAATTACAGAACAGTGTGTTCATCTTTGAGTTCATCATAACCAACCACTCTCTGATACACTACTAAATTATCGCCTAGGGAGTTGTTGAATACGCTACAGATATTCTAAGAAATGCTCTTAAAATATTATTGGCATATGAGCTAGTTGTTACTCATACATCAGAACTGTTATTAACCCTTGCTTGTCAGTTTAGCAGAAGCCAGCTATGCTAACAAAGAACAAAGTGGATATGTTTTACGTAAATTTATTGGTTTAATATTTGGGAGTGACTTGAGAGTATTAAAGAATAGAGCAGAATAGAATAGAATAGAATAAATAGAATAGATGGAATAGAATAGAATAAATAGAATAGATGGAATAGAATAGAATACTATGCTGCGCTACACTACACTACACTACACTACACAATTCACTAGAATAGAGAGAATAGAACAAAATAGAATAGATAGAATAGAATAGAGAGAATATAATAGAATAGAATAGATGGAATAGAATAGATGGAATAGAATAGATGGAATAGAATAGAGTACTATGATTACGCTACACTACACTTCACTAGAATAGAATAGATGGAATAGAATAGAGAGAATAGAATAAAATAGATAAAATAGAATAGAGAGAATAGAATAGAATAGAATAGATGGAATAGAATAGATAGAATAGAATGGAATAGAATAGAGAGAATATAATAGAATAGAATAGATGGAAAATAATAGAGAGAATATAATAGAATAGAACAGAATAGAATAAATGGAATAAAAGTAGATCGTTTGTAGTTTACTTGAGCGAAGTCTGCAATATTGAGCATGTGTCAAAATTCACTTTGGGTCCAATTGATAGTGAATTTAACCAATTTTTCTTTAAAATTGTATTTTTCCCATTTTGAGTTTAAAACACCAACTGAAGTGGTCGGGATTTATCGGTTTTCCTAAAATCGAAGTTAACAAACAGCTCAAATTCAAATTTTGAATATTATTTGACACATATAATACCTAATTTGCATAATTTATGCACGATAAAACGGGTTTTTGACACTTTGCATCACTGAATTTAAATGTCAAAGTCGTCACCAACTTTGACAAAAACATGAAATAAGGAAGTTTTCAAACATGGACAGAAAAAACATACTTTATTAGTAAACTTTGTGTGAAAGATGAAGTTAATCAAATTTACCATTTGTCACCCGATTTACATGTTTGTCCACGAGGCATCTAAAACATGTATAAGAACACAAAATAATTTAGCTGGGGAGCACACATGGTTGGGTTTTTTAGCCGGTTTTTTTACTCACCCTGTAAAATCATCACAAACAATTTCTAAAATACAGTTTTCATCATATTCATATTACACAACCCAGCCATTATTTATCATCACTTTTCCATCTTAACTTAACATGGGCAGTCTCGTATAAAAATCTGCAATATCCTGTTGAATCGTAATAAGTGAAGTGTTTATCCCCAAGGGTATGGAAATACAATATTGTACAGTTACTATGAAGATAGATTAAATCCCCAATCACTTATAATGGTACATATGGTGGTAAAGTACAAGTTAAACAGTGTTGATTTTTTTGTTACAGTATAAGGAAGAATAAAGTTAAACATTTCAATTTTGTTCAATTTTCAGTTCTTGAGATATGACTCGAAAGGTTCAAAAGTTAACAATCTTTTGGATTTTTAAAATGATTTTTTTTATTATAACACCTACATTGATTAAAATTGTCTTAAATTATCACCCTGTTGAAAATAAATAAGCTGGGTTCTTTGACTATAAAAAGTTCATGGTGTTTTTACAATAAGGGGTGAAGAGGTAAAAAGGTGTTATTATTATGTGTACAGCCACGGCAAAAGGATGCAGTTGTCTCTCCAAGAAAAAGTTGAGATCTTAATACCAACAAAAGGAGAGTTTTGAATGCTTTAAAATGACCCCTTTATGGTTAAGGGGTCACACTACTAAATAGAGCTCCATAGGGTTATGTACAAAAACACTGATATAAAACTGTGTGTTAGACCACTAAATTGCGAAATTGGACCTTGTAGAGTGATTTTTTCTGAAAGATGATCACATTTTCTCACCAAAAAGTGAAAAAAATAGGTAGGTGAACCTGCTCGATTTTTCAAAATACGCCCATGGAGTTGACTACCTCTCTGACGAGCTTGGAAATGCCGCCGTAATCGTCAATGTTTCCAGTAAAAAACACAAATTTGAGAGATCTCTCAAAATTTATCTAGATGATATTCACAGTTTATAGTCAGGGTGCATGTAGGTGATGTCCCATTAATCATAATTAATCAAAAATCATAGGCATTTACGCAATTGTATTACCGTCAAGTTTTTTTAATTGAGGATTTTGCCATGCATATTTTCCGATTCTAGCTTTAAACACCGCCCTTAAGGTTAGGGGATACACCATTTAGTGTAGTGCACCCTTAAGGAAATTGATATTGTGCTGAATGTACTTGAAATGTATTGGAATAGTTACCTTGAATCCTTTTGAACATTTTGTGATCATTTTAATGATATTTCCATGTTGTTATAATTATGTATGAGTGGAATTTGTCATGTATGGATACCTGCTATCTATTGAAGATAGCAAAATTAACATAGCAATATTACATTTTGTGAGGACAGCTACAATCCTTTTTAAAAGAAATACTTGTCAGGACAGCGTTCATCCTTTTTAAAGAAATTCTTGTTGTATTGAATGTCTAGGTGTGTTTTTACTGACAGGGGTAGGGTACATGCACTGTGTTGTTGTACAAAAATAATCAAAATAGATTCCAAAATTATAACGTTGGTGACTTTCCCCACCAATGTTCAAATTTGATGAATTAATCTACAAAATAACAGAGCAGATGTACACTTAATCAGGTCAGACTTGTTTATCATTTAACTTACCTGTTAAATGGTTTTGCCTCCAGAATGCAGGCATTATACACAATACCTTCATGGATGTGACCCTCACATCTTGAAATAGTTTTACAACTTGAGCTTAACTTAGTAACACAACATAAGCTTAAGCCTACTCTATCCATCATCAATGCATGGAATAATAAAAAAAATTAAAAAAATAAGCTTACTTCATAGATATTTCAAATGTGGCCAAATTTTACTCAAGGCTTCATAGTAAGTTACTTTTATGCTCCGTATCACCCCCCCCCCCCCCCCCCCATGTACCCCATTAAAGTGCTTACTTGACATTTTTTACCCAAGTGGTGCACCTTAAAACTGTGCAGGACTGCTGCATTTGATCCGACATTGTCCGGTCAGACTGAGATGAAAGGCAGCGGTTTGTTTAAAAATCATCCTTTTCTCTCTAAATAGCATAGAATTACAGTTTCCAATAGGCTTACTTACAAAACACGTCAAAATAGGTCAAATTAAGGCAACAATTGGATCGAAACAATCTCATTCTGGTCGAAAAATCCTTGTTTTACAATATTTGTCTCGAATAAAATTCAAAACAGCTGATTTCTGACCTAATTTTACTTAATAATGGGGTCAAGGGTCAAATATGGCCGAATTCCCTTAAGGAAATTGATATTGTGCTGAATGTACTTGAAATGTATTGGAATAGTTACCTTGAATCCTTTTGAACATTTTGTGATCATTTTAATGATATTTCCATGTTGTTATAATTATGTATGAGTGGAATTTGTCATGTATGGATACCTGCTATCTATTGAAGATAGCAAAATTAACATAGCAATATTACATTTTGTGAGGACAGCTACAATCCTTTTTAAAAGAAATACTTGTCAGGACAGCGTTCATCCTTTTTAAAGAAATTCTTGTTGTATTGAATGTCTAGGTGTGTTTTTACTGACAGGGGTAGGGTACATGCACTGTGTTGTTGTACAAAAATAATCAAAATAGATTCCAAAATTATAACGTTGGTGACTTTCCCCACCAATGTTCAAATTTGATGAATTAATCTACAAAATAACAGAGCAGATGTACACTTAATCAGGTCAGACTTGTTTATCATTTAACTTACCTGTTAAATGGTTTTGCCTCCAGAATGCAGGCATTATACACAATACCTTCATGGATGTGACCCTCACATCTTGAAATAGTTTTACAACTTGAGCTTAACTTAGTAACACAACATAAGCTTAAGCCTACTCTATCCATCATCAATGCATGGAATAATAAAAAAAATAAGCTTACTTCATAGATATTTCAAATGTGGCCAAATTTTACTCAAGGCTTCATAGTAAGTTACTTTTATGCTCCGTATCACCCCCCCCCCCCCCCCCATGTACCCCCCCCATTAAAGTGCTTACTTGACATTTTTTACCCAAGTGGTGCACCTTAAAACTGTGCAGGACTGCTGCATTTGATCCGACATTGTCCGGTCAGACTGAGATGAAAGGCAGCGGTTTGTTTAAAAATCATCCTTTTCTCTCTAAATAGCATAGAATTACAGTTTCCAATAGGCTTACTTACAAAACACGTCAAAATAGGTCAAATTAAGGCAACAATTGGATCGAAACAATCTCATTCTGGTCGAAAAATCCTTGTTTTACAATATTTGTCTCGAATAAAATTCAAAACAGCTGATTTCTGACCTAATTTTACTTAATAATGGGGTCAAGGGTCAAATATGGCCGAATTCCCTTAAGGGGTCACACTACTAAATAGAGCTCCATAGGGTTATGTACAAAAACACTGATATAAAACTGTGTGTTAGACCACTAAATTGCGAAATTGGACCTTGTAGAGTGATTTTTTCTGAAAGATGATCACATTTTCTCACCAAAAAGTGAAAAAAATAGGTAGGTGAACCTGCTCGATTTTTCAAAATACGCCCATGGAGTTGACTACCTCTCTGACGAGCTTGGAAATGCCGCCGTAATCGTCAATGTTTCCAGTAAAAAACACAAATTTGAGAGATCTCTCAAAATTTATCTAGATGATATTCACAGTTTATAGTCAGGGTGCATGTAGGTGATGTCCCATTAATCATAATTAATCAAAAATCATAGGCATTTACGCAATTGTATTACCGTCAAGTTTTTTTAATTGAGGATTTTGCCATGCATATTTTCCGATTCTAGCTTTAAACACCGCCCTTAAGGTTAGGGGATACACCATTTAGTGTAGTGCACCCTTAAGGAAATTGATATTGTGCTGAATGTACTTGAAATGTATTGGAATAGTTACCTTGAATCCTTTTGAACATTTTGTGATCATTTTAATGATATTTCCATGTTGTTATAATTATGTATGAGTGGAATTTGTCATGTATGGATACCTGCTATCTATTGAAGATAGCAAAATTAACATAGCAATATTACATTTTGTGAGGACAGCTACAATCCTTTTTAAAAGAAATACTTGTCAGGACAGCGTTCATCCTTTTTAAAGAAATTCTTGTTGTATTGAATGTCTAGGTGTGTTTTTACTGACAGGGGTAGGGTACATGCACTGTGTTGTTGTACAAAAATAATCAAAATAGATTCCAAAATTATAACGTTGGTGACTTTCCCCACCAATGTTCAAATTTGATGAATTAATCTACAAAATAACAGAGCAGATGTACACTTAATCAGGTCAGACTTGTTTATCATTTAACTTACCTGTTAAATGGTTTTGCCTCCAGAATGCAGGCATTATACACAATACCTTCATGGATGTGACCCTCACATCTTGAAATAGTTTTACAACTTGAGCTTAACTTAGTAACACAACATAAGCTTAAGCCTACTCTATCCATCATCAATGCATGGAATAATAAAAAAAATTAAAAAAATAAGCTTACTTCATAGATATTTCAAATGTGGCCAAATTTTACTCAAGGCTTCATAGTAAGTTACTTTTATGCTCCGTATCACCCCCCCCCCCCCCATGTACCCCATTAAAGTGCTTACTTGACATTTTTTACCCAAGTGGTGCACCTTAAAACTGTGCAGGACTGCTGCATTTGATCCGACATTGTCCGGTCAGACTGAGATGAAAGGCAGCGGTTTGTTTAAAAATCATCCTTTTCTCTCTAAATAGCATAGAATTACAGTTTCCAATAGGCTTACTTACAAAACACGTCAAAATAGGTCAAATTAAGGCAACAATTGGATCGAAACAATCTCATTCTGGTCGAAAAATCCTTGTTTTACAATATTTGTCTCGAATAAAATTCAAAACAGCTGATTTCTGACCTAATTTTACTTAATAATGGGGTCAAGGGTCAAATATGGCCGAATTCCCTTAAGGAAATTGATATTGTGCTGAATGTACTTGAAATGTATTGGAATAGTTACCTTGAATCCTTTTGAACATTTTGTGATCATTTTAATGATATTTCCATGTTGTTATAATTATGTATGAGTGGAATTTGTCATGTATGGATACCTGCTATCTATTGAAGATAGCAAAATTAACATAGCAATATTACATTTTGTGAGGACAGCTACAATCCTTTTTAAAAGAAATACTTGTCAGGACAGCGTTCATCCTTTTTAAAGAAATTCTTGTTGTATTGAATGTCTAGGTGTGTTTTTACTGACAGGGGTAGGGTACATGCACTGTGTTGTTGTACAAAAATAATCAAAATAGATTCCAAAATTATAACGTTGGTGACTTTCCCCACCAATGTTCAAATTTGATGAATTAATCTACAAAATAACAGAGCAGATGTACACTTAATCAGGTCAGACTTGTTTATCATTTAACTTACCTGTTAAATGGTTTTGCCTCCAGAATGCAGGCATTATACACAATACCTTCATGGATGTGACCCTCACATCTTGAAATAGTTTTACAACTTGAGCTTAACTTAGTAACACAACATAAGCTTAAGCCTACTCTATCCATCATCAATGCATGGAATAATAAAAAAAATTAAAAAAATAAGCTTACTTCATAGATATTTCAAATGTGGCCAAATTTTACTCAAGGCTTCATAGTAAGTTACTTTTATGCTCCGTATCACCCCCCCCCCCCCCATGTACCCCCCCCCCCCCCCCATTAAAGTGCTTACTTGACATTTTTTACCCAAGTGGTGCACCTTAAAACTGTGCAGGACTGCTGCATTTGATCCGACATTGTCCGGTCAGACTGAGATGAAAGGCAGCGGTTTGTTTAAAAATCATCCTTTTCTCTCTAAATAGCATAGAATTACAGTTTCCAATAGGCTTACTTACAAAACACGTCAAAATAGGTCAAATTAAGGCAACAATTGGATCGAAACAATCTCATTCTGGTCGAAAAATCCTTGTTTTACAATATTTGTCTCGAATAAAATTCAAAACAGCTGATTTCTGACCTAATTTTACTTAATAATGGGGTCAAGGGTCAAATATGGCCGAATTCCCTTAAGGGGTCACACTACTAAATAGAGCTCCATAGGGTTATGTACAAAAACACTGATATAAAACTGTGTGTTAGACCACTAAATTGCGAAATTGGACCTTGTAGAGTGATTTTTTCTGAAAGATGATCACATTTTCTCACCAAAAAGTGAAAAAAATAGGTAGGTGAACCTGCTCGATTTTTCAAAATACGCCCATGGAGTTGACTACCTCTCTGACGAGCTTGGAAATGCCGCCGTAATCGTCAATGTTTCCAGTAAAAAACACAAATTTGAGAGATCTCTCAAAATTTATCTAGATGATATTCACAGTTTATAGTCAGGGTGCATGTAGGTGATGTCCCATTAATCATAATTAATCAAAAATCATAGGCATTTACGCAATTGTATTACCGTCAAGTTTTTTTAATTGAGGATTTTGCCATGCATATTTTCCGATTCTAGCTTTAAACACCGCCCTTAAGGTTAGGGGATACACCATTTAGTGTAGTGCACCCTTAAGATTGGATACAGTATTCTGATTTTATGAAGAAAAGTTACAGTAAAAAAATTCGTTATTTTCGTTGTTTTTTCATGCCGAATTCCATCAATAGCTCAATATGCAATTACCGACAACTGCACCCTTTTGCCGCGGCAGCACACATAATACATAGACCAATTTAGTTGAGCTCTTATATGAAAGGGTTCTCTTTCTTTATACCATGATACCATGTTACATAATTTGTAATCTCTAACCCCTCAACAGATTCTCTATAACCTCTGAACAGAAGCAAAGAATATTTCAAAGACACCACCAAAATGCATTGCGTCTTTTGCAAAATGCCCTAATTCTGGTTTCCAATTTGTCTTGGTTCCCATAGACATGTATGCACACAATCATGGCTTCATAGTGCATTCATCGTTGGAGCTCTTAGGATCTAGTTTACATCGATGAATACATCAGTTATCAGTGTTCCTTTTTCTTATTTCTAAAACTTAAGAGCTCAACAAATGCATCATGTGAAATAAAGCTTTAGTTGGCTGTCGTTCGCGCAATGCATTGTGGGAAGACCATACAATCTTGTTTGGAACAGAAGAAAGGGTTAAATATTATTCAAAATAACTACCCCTCTGACAGATGCAAGACCCATCTGTGTTTATGAATTTTATGATGAATCTGTGATGAAAAATGCTCCAATCTGTGTGAAGATGAAGAGTATGAAGAGAAACAAAACAGCTCATTATAAATGAGACCTGTCTGTTTTTAAGAGACATGTGAGAGTTTTACAGTTTCCTACCCGACATAGAACACATTTTCAATGGGAGATAGATTGCTAAAAATGCATTCTACGTTTGCGAAATATCCAACTCCAAGTGTATCTTCCTAACATTTGCAGCACATACAAAAATCTGATACATTATCAAAAGTTATCCACTCAACCAGATGGATGGATCTAGCACAAATTCACTGAGGAAGATGATAGATAAGACATCATCCACTCAACAAGGTGGCTCTGGATCTAGCACAAATTCACTGAGGAAGATGAAAGATTGGACGTCATCCACTCAACAAGGTGGCTCTGGATCTAGCACAAATTCACTGAGGAAGATGATAGATACGACATCATCCACTCAACAAGGTGGCTCTGGATCTAGCACAAATTCAATGAGGAAGATGATAGATAAGACATCATCCACTCAACAAGATGGCTCTGGATCTAGCACAAATTCACTGAGGAAGATGATAGATAAGACATCATCCACTCAACAAGATGGCTCTGGATCTAGCACAAATTCACTGAGGAAGATGATAGATTGGACATCATCCACTCAACAAGATGGCTCTGGATCTAGCACAAATTCACTGAGGAAAATGAAAGATTAGACGTCATCCGCTCAACAAGATGGCTCTGGATCTAGCACAAATTCACTGAGGAAGATGAAAGATTGGACATCATCCACTCAACAAGATGGCTCTGGATCTAGCACAAATTCACTGAGGAAGATGATAGATAAGACATCATCCACTCAACAAGGTGGCTCTGGATCTAGCACAAATTCACTGAGGAAGATGAAAGATTGGACATCATCCACTCAACAAGATGGCTCTGGATCTAGCACAAATTCACTGAGGAAGATGATAGATAAGACATCATCCACTCAACAAGATGGCTCTGGATCTAGCACAAATTCACTGAGGAAGATGATAGATTGGACCAGGCTTCGCGCTAAATGGCGTTTTGGCGCGCACAGCGCCGTTTTCTCCGAGTGCGCGCCATAAATAATATTTTCCCATCAGTTCGGGAGCGCGGCGCGCGCCAGAAATTTATGAATGAAAAAAACAATAAGCTTACTTAAAAAACACCTTGTCGGCTAAATCGTGATTATTTAATGCAAATATATAGCGGGGATTCATTTAAAATAGATTTATTTCGTCAAATCAGTTCATTTTTGGTACTCTCCTGTGCTCACTAAAATGTGATATTTCACCGCGTATGACACTTTTCGTAAGCTCACGCGGCATTGAAGTCTACATTTAGAAATTACACAATTTCGTCAATAGATGGCGCTATAACAATAACAAACTCTATCTGTCAATCAAAGTTTAAAGATGGCCGGCGACGCGCAGCGCGGCCAATAATGAAGTAAAAATCACATTTTACGAGCATATGAGTACAAAAAATCCACAGATTTGACTAAATAAATGTATTTCAAATACATCTCCGCTATACATTTGCATCAAATAATCATGAATTACCCGACCACGTGTTTTTTTAAGTAAGCTTATTTTTATTTTTTTATTTTTCATTTTTAAATTTTTTTTATTATTATTTTTTTTTTTTTTGGGGGGTTGGGGGGATTCGAGAAGGTAATATAGGCGCGCTGGCACTAAATTTACGAGTTACTGGATTTGATAGAATTTTCAAGAACTCTTGGTTTTTGGATTGAGCTCCCACTTTTTAAAATTCAGGGGGGGGGGGGGTTCAGGAGCTTTGAGAACTCCCGGTTTTTAAAGTTACTGCTAACCCTGGATTGGACATCATCCACTCAACAAGGTGGCTCTGGATCTATAGTATAGTTCCAAATTGGCTGGAAATGTGCGGTAATTATCTCTCCGCGCACAAGAGTAATCCAAGCGTACGCACTGGATTTTGGCATACGCATGTGATGCACGGTTCGCCCTGTTGCGTAATGCGGGCCTCATGCACGCTAACGCTCTTCTTTATCAATTCGTAGCTGTAAGGAGGCTCGCCAATTTGGAACTGACTGAACTAAATAGCACAAATATACTGAGGAAGATGAAAGATTGGATCACCAAAACCCGGTTGGAAAAAAGTATGTTTTCTTGTAGACATTTACAAACTACGAGGGTCATTCAATAAGTTCTACCTCCTCCCTCATAACATCGCTAATATTAATGTCAACCATATTTGTCATGATTATAGCTCCGAATCATAGCTACAAATGTGTAGTAAATGATAATTGATATCTGTTTTACTTTTGTTATGACGCGGTCAAAGCCAGAGAGAGATTTTGGACAACGGACACAGAAAATTACCTTAAAAATATACACATGTTTTCGGGTGTTATTTCGTATTGTATGGTTAGATATAAGAGCATGATTTAAATACTGAAAATGGAAATGAATGAATGATATCTGAATATATTACAGTATTATCATGTATAGATAAGATTGTAAACAATATTAACTCTTGTAGGCTTGCAAATAGTGTACTATCAACTCAAATGTATTGCTATGCCCTTGGCATACCAGAATACTGCCATCAGTCAAATTTTCGTTGTTACAACTTAAGCCACAATGATGCCTCGAATGTTAAATCTTTACCATAATAGTCACTTTATGAGTTTTATTTATGTGCAACCTTCAGAATAGTCAATCAAGTAGTCAATGATAGAAATTTATCGCTTTGACAGACTTTAAATCCCTCCATTTAGTTCGATATATTGAAGATCGCTAAGTTATCATGAAAGTCAAATATGACTTTTACAGGGTTCTCTAGGGGAGGGGTAAACTGAATGGTTGTCCTGACCTGGATCTGGCTAATCAGAGGGCATTTTTTTCCCAAACCAATCAGTCAACTTTATTGTTTAAAGTCTGTTAAAGAGATATCTGACATTTAGAACGGTTATAATTGACTGATAGGTATGTTTTGCCTCTTACAATAGGCCAATTGAAAAGCACTTCAACAATATATTGCTGTTTTTCATCCGTTTCCGTCACACTAAATCAAGGTTTGGTTCTCACTACATGTCCGGAAAAGTACAACCAGTACTCAGATCAATTTACATTGGATTTGAAGCTGAGGTTCCAAGCTACAAACATGTGATATTTGATAAGACTGGCTCATATAATAATAAAGTTATGAGGTAGGAGGTAGAACTTATTGAATGACCCTCGTACATAGGTAAAAAACAGGATATTGCACTTCAGAGAATGTAAATATACCCAAAATTAAAAGACATTTTTCTATTTAATAATAACATTGCAAAATAAAATAAGTGTTCCCTAAATCACAACTTTAATTAAGAAACCCATATTTCTTACAACCTCATCAGGTAGATTTTTCAGCTTTCCACGATTCTTTTGTCAATCTTGACATAAAAAAATCAACTGCGCATCTGAGTATCATGTTTCTTACATGTTTAAACACCTGACACCATTGAAAGTAATTAGAGGATGTATGGCATTACAAACGCTGGATACATACATCCTACCCATAGACAAACCAGACTTTCAGGCTCAGATAAATTGAAGATGGTGTACAGCTCATGTATTCCTTCAATAGGACTACCCCACCTGAGCCTAATAATATTACAAACGCTTCCATTATGAGAACCGCTATTGATCATATTGAATCGCTCAGTATTAACTATCAGTGTTTACAAGTTAAATATAAACATTCCGGCTTCAAAAAATAGTGCTAATATTTTGTTGTGGGCCACACTGAGCAGCCCCAAAGAGGAGAGCTAAACATAATAATCATAGCACAAAAGCTTTAAAATGGCCCGTTTACCTATGTTTGCTTAAAGGTATATTATGTGATCTTTCAGGGAACGCCCTCAACATCGAGAAAAAAAATTGAAAGCAGATTTTCTTGCAGATTTACATTTCTGTTCATAAATCGTAGATACATTCCAAGTTACAGGGCGATACGATTCTTAATAACTTCAAAATCATGGTTTTAGAGTGAAAATAAACTGTCGGGATCCCGACAGTTTATTATTTTCACTCTAAATTCAATCTAAAACCATGATTTTGAGGTAATTAGGAATCGTATCGCTCTGTAACTTGGATTGTATGTAAGATTTATGATCAGAAATGAAAATCTACTTTCTAAAACAAATCATGAATAGAGGGCGCTCTCTGGAAAAGATCACATAATATGCCTTTAAAGGTTTATTCAGTGATGTGCGTCCTCAATGTTGATACATACTGGGATATGTACATGTTTACAATTGTATTAACATGTATGAATTTACACTTGGATGGATTCAACAGCAGCTCGGAAGACCTTCCCATAATCCAATATTCCCAAAATATAAAGCATTTTCATGAAGCCAAGAATAACTTCCATTGAAATGCACATGAATAGAAGACGTAACATTAAAAGGTCGTCATTTAGGTAACCAAGTAGTTTGTTTGGTCTGTTTGTGATGTGTAGTTCAAACTCTTTGTGAAAATGATCTCTAATGGTTAAGCGACTATGTATTTAAATATATATTTGCTCCTAAGGCCAAACAAAGAAGAAGGTCTGTCTCAGAAACATTGTGCAAAAAAAGCTATGTGCTGTGCTTTTTTTTCTTTTTTTTAGAAAATAGGCTATGAGGTATGCGATTCTTTTTTTTTTTGCTATTTTTTTTTTTTTTTTGCTTATCCAAGAACTTTTTTACACTTTTTTTTAAAAATAAAAAAAAAAACCTAAAAAAAAAAGAAGAAGTTTTTTAGCTCCGAGTGCATAGACCTACGCGCCGTAGCTCATTTCACATACCAATGCGATGGGCTTCTGAGACAGACCTTCTTCTTTGTTTGGCCTAAATTACAGAAAGTATGGAAGCCAGCTAAAATAAGTATCTGCGTATCAGTGGATTCTACAATCTTGGAAAAAAGTCCTTGGAACGCGAACGCTGAGCTGAGCACACGTGCTGGGTATTGTGTGCATGTATTGATACTTAGTGTCTTCTGTTATAAATGGAAATTGTTCAAATGAGATTTTTCCTTCCCCACCCCCCATCGATCAATGTTGGGACACTCTGGCAAGCTGCAGGAGCCACTGGCCTTGGTCAACATTGTACGGGGGAGTGGGGGTGACACTTTTCCGTTAATCACACGCAGGTGTTCCAAGACTTTTTTCCAGGATTGTAGGAAGGAGTTTGATTGACATCAGTCACAATATAAATATACTGGGCATAAAGCGAAGAAGAAAAAACAACCTGTTTTACGGGCCAGACTGACCCACTTTTTGCGTTTTTCAATGTTGTTACTATTATAAATTCTGTGATAAGTCTATCCAAATGCATCAAATCCTCCGCCATCTTGGATCGGCAATCCTCCGTTTTTCAAAAAGTTCAGACGAGAAACTAGTTGGTATTTTACTTGGCCTTATTCAAAACAATAATTCTTCAACACTACTGCGTATCCCTTTAGTGTATATTTTCCTATCCGAATAGCATTTTTTACATACAGGCTACAAATGCAGACAAATAACGGAACAACCCATACCTGCTGCAACAGGTGATGTAATAATATACCAAAACATGTTTACAATAACTGCTTGCAGTGACTATCAGTACAATTTCTAGGCAAGATTACATTGAATAACAAGGATCAATGCAACTTGCATGGGATTTGAAATGCTAGAAAATAGTAAACACTTTCCAAAAACAGAATACAGCTATGAAATTGAACCTTGTGAGTACTTTTCAAATCAGACTACATATATAGACTGGAGTTCCAAGAGGTGAACAGTGGCTATAGTCTAGTCATTTCTAAATTGGCAAGAAATATGCATTTTTTATCTCTCCGCTTGTCTAAAGTAATACAAGCATAAATTTACCCTCACCACCCCTATTTGTTATTGCAAACTATGCAAACACAGAGCATATAAAGAGTTCAAAAAAAGTAAGCACCCCTAAAATTAGATCCCGTTTGTTTGCATTATAACTCTACACATAATTGGACGTTTTGAGAGATTGAAACACTTATGAAAAGGAGAAACACTTGGCTACCCATAGAAAGTTTCCCCCTGTCAATATCATTATTAATTATCCCCAAATAGCCACATTTCCTCAAAATGATGTTTTAAAAAAGTAGCACTTTTCAAGATCCTATACGATTTTGTTTGCATACCTCCACACACAATTAGGCGTTTTGAGAGATTGAAACACTTACGAAAAGGGAAAATGCTTGGTTACCCATTGGTAGCCAAGCGTTTTCCCTTTACATAAACATTTCAATTTCTCAAAGCGTCCACTTGTGTGTGCAAACAAACGTAATCTAATTTTAGGTGGGGGGGACTTACTTTTTAACTCTATATATACCCTCCTGATTTGCGAATAATTACTCCTTCAATAATGACCGTTGACTCTATCCCAGGCAGCATGGTTTAAAACTATTAGGGAAACGGGTCAAATTAGGGGGAGGTGGAAAATGGCTCAGCCCGGTCAGCCGGCTCCAGGAATCGAACCAAGATCACCTGCGTGGCATTCCCAAGCCAAGGAGTCAGTTTGAAAAATCTTACAAATCCATCCACATATGATAGCCCACCTAGTAGAGTAGTTATATAATCGGTACCAAAAATCTGAGATATACATTAAATGAGCAAATTTCTTCTCCGCAGTTTGATACCTCATTCAACAAAATCGAATGGATACTTTTAAAGTTATGTCGATTTCAATGACCGCGCATGCAACAGAAAAGTTGCACTAGGTATAGGAAATCATTGATTTGTGTGTGATTTACCATAGACGGTAAAAATCAATGTTTACCCGTCTATGGATTTACGCACTGAAAAACTCACAGCTTATCAGCTAAGACTTGTATTCTTCACAGCCAGATACACCCTTTGTCCTGCACATTGCGGTTATCACTAAAGACCCATTCATCTGTCTCGTTCAGATAGCACACAGTTATGACAGTAATCACACACAAATCAATGATTCCTATACCTAGTGCAACTTTTCTGTTGCATGCGCGGTCATTGAAATCACCATAACTTTAAAAGTATCCATTCGATTTTGTTGAATGAGGTATCAAACTGCGGAGAAGAAATTTGCTCATTTAATGTATATCTCAGATTTTTGGTACCGATTATATGTTTTGAATTAGTCAACCTCAAAGCACCTGGTCAGGGACTTTATGTGCTAGGTGTATGTTAGCATTATAGAGATGTTAGGGTTAATACTAGTGTGTAGAATGATGTCATATTCTTATAAAATACTAACAAATCATCAACTGTTAGTGCATTTGCAGATCAATTTCCTTGTTTATATTTTATTACTCACCTGTGTAGAAAAACTTCAACTTCATGTCAATGCTAAGCTATCTTTGACTCTTTATTATCTCTGTACGGAATGCTTTTGTTTTCTCTTTCAATACTAACAACATACCTTTAATAACTCTCAGAATCTGTGTAGAATGCCTTCATGTTCTATTCAATATTTAACCTAGAATTGCTTAATCTTGATCCTCAATATCCATGTTTCAAAATGTTCTCGTACATGTAGCTGGCTTTGTCAGTGACGGAATAAACCAGTAATATTAACCTATCTTTGACTTTTAGTATCTGTGTGTAAAACGCCTTCATGTTCTCGTAGCTGGCTTTGTCACTGATGGAATAAACCAGGAATACTAACCTATCTTTGACTCGTAGTATCTGTGTGTAAAACGCCTTCATATTCTCGTAGCTGGCTTTGTCAGTGATGGAATAAACTAGTAATATTAACCTATCTTTGACTTTTAGTATCTGTGTGTAAAACGCCTTCATGGTCTCGTAGCGGGCTTTGTCAGTGATGGAATAAACCAGGAATACTAACCTATCTTTGACTCTTAGTATCTGTGTGTAAAATGCCTTCATATTCTCGTAGCTGGCTTTGTCAGTGACGGAATAAACCAGGAATACTAACCTATCTTTGACTCGTAGTATCTGTGTGTAAAATGCCTTCATATTCTCGTAGCTGGCTTTGTCAGTGACGGAATAAACCAGGAATACTAACCTATCTTTGACTCTTAGTATCTGTGTGTACAACGCCTTCATGTTCTCGTAGCTGGCGTTGTCAGTGACGGAATAAACCAGGAATACTAACCTATCTTTGACTCTTAGTATTTGTGTGTAAAATGCCTTCATATTCTCGTAGCTGGCTTTGTCAGTGATGGAATAAACTAGTAATACTAACCTATCTTTGACTCTTAGTATCTGTGTGTAAAACGCCTTCATATTCTCGTAGCTGGCTTTGTCAGTGACGGAATAAACCAGGAATACTAACCTATCTTTGACTCGTAGTATCTGTGTGTAAAATGCCTTCATATTCTCGTAGTTGGCTTTGTCAGTGATGGAATAAACTAGTAATACTAACCTATCTTTGACTCTTAGTATCTGTGTGTAAAACGCCTTCATGTTCTTGTAGCTGGCTTTGTCAGTGACGGAATAAACCAGGAATACTAACCTATCTTTGACTCGTAGTATCTGTGTGTAAAATGCCTTCATATTCTCGTAGTTGGCTTTGTCAGTGATGGAATAAACTAGTAATACTAACCTATCTTTGACTCTTAGTATCTGTGTGTAAAACGCCTTCATGTTCTCGTAGCTGGCTTTGTCAGTGACGGAATAAACCAATAAAAATCCATCACCCGTCCTCATGTATTGTTCTCTCATTGCACTGAATTCTTCCTGACCCGCTGTATCAAGTACTGCAAGAAACAAGAGGTACAATAAACACCACAAGTGAATTAATTATGTTTCAGTGTATGTGTACAATATTAATAGATATCAACTGTCGGTGATGTTTTATGAAGTAATATTTGAATGGGGCGAAGGAGTGGTCCTGCTTGAGTGATTTATATAAACTGCTCAAAAAAAGTTCGGAAATTTGTTTTCAATCGCCAATTTTTCAAATATATGATGACATATTCATATTGTGTTTCACATCAATAAAAAGCTGACTTGTCTCTCTTTGCAACGATACCTCATTCGTAGCAATCACTCGTTTCAGTGCTTAGTCACCTGCGTGTGAATGCGGGAAGGCCTCATTCAAAATGTGCCAAATTCACCACTATTTCATACTCAAAAGAACAACTCTGTGATCTGTTCAAGGAAGTGTTACATTGAGAGCTACAGTGTAAAAACGCTGTTTAAAACCTTTAAACAATGTGCTGCTGTTATTCAAGTACCCTGCTCAAACTAATGTTCAAATGCGCAAAACGTGTTTGAGCAGGGTACTTTTTGCTGTGTTGTAGAGAAATGCTCTTATGACTTTTGAGGACAAAATAGTGATGATTTTTGACACATTCAGATCTCCCCTTATTCTCAAGCATGTGGCTGAGCTCCCGGGGTGCTCAGTGGTCATTACAAGGGGGGTATCATGCGTCCAAGTCCAAGGACTTTCAAAAAGTACCCCAAATACGCAATCGGGTTATTGTGAAAAAGCACCCCCTAAACAAGTATGGCACAGTGTAGGCCTATATACCCTATAAGCAAGTAATATCAGTATTTCCAATACCCTAAACAAGTACTCAAAATATTTTGATACCGTAAACAAGTACTCAAAATATTTTGATACCCTAAACAAGTACTCAAAATATTTTGATACCCTAAACAAGTAATTTGTATAATTTAAACCTCTTACCTTGTATGACACATTTCTAACCCTTTTTTCCTTCCCTAATACGGCTAAATAGTGGAGCGGATATGTGAAAAAGATGTTCACTTTTGGCAGGAAGCTTAAAAATTGGCATATAGGGGTGTTTTAATGCACTGATTTCAAAAAGCCAGGAACCCACATTTTTCGAGCAATGGTGTGGCGGCCATCTTGGATTTCAAAATGGCCGCCATTCAAATATAGGAGATTTAGTAAAGTTGCTCTAAATAAAATATTTTTGAGATTTATACCATGAGATTTCACCAATATGTTCTCTATAACACGGTGCATAATTTTAAGTGGATAGGTTGTGCCAATTGTACTTTGTTTATTACTTGTTACCATGGAAACCATCAAAAATAGACATTTTTGGGCAAAAATACCTCTAAAATCACTCTTATTTGGAGGTTTTTGTCATCTATTCATCATGAAATTGCTTTTAGTATCATCTGCAATTATACATAATTTGGATGAGAAATTTGCATTTCAATTTTGAGTGGTATCCATGGAAACCTTTTCAATGGCGGTTTGACGAAATATATGTCAAAATCACTCATTTTCAACCATTTTCACCAATCTATTGCTGGTAAAACACTATCATAGAGAATCGGGTGTGAAAAAGATGTTCACTACTGGCAGGAAGAATTAAATTTGGCTTAAAGGAGTGTTTTGAAGCGCTGATTTCAAAAATCAAGGAACCCACATTTTTCGAGCAATGGTGCGGCGGCCATCTTGGATTTCAAAATGGCCGCCATTCAAACATAATAGATTTAGTAAAATTGCTCTAAATCAACTATTTTTGAGATTTATACCCCGAGATTTCACCAATATGTTCTCTATCACATGCTGCCTAATTTTAGATGGATTGGTTGTACCATTTGTAATTTGGTTATTGCTTGTTACCATGGAAACCATCAAAAACAGGCATTTTCAAGGGAATATACCTGTAAAATTGCTCTTCATCAACTATTTTTGATATTTATACCCCAATATTTCACAAGTATGTTCTCTATAACATGGTGCATAATTTAAGATGGGTTGGTTGTGCCAGTTGTGCTTTGTTTATTACTTGTTACCATTGAAACCATCAAAAATAGACATTTATGGGCAGAAATACCTGTAAAATTACTCTTATTTGTCCACTATTCATTGTGATATTCAGAATTTGCGCGAGCTTGTGAAAGCAAATTCATTTTACCACCCGCACTATAAAATGGACTATGCCGCGATCGCTTTTTGGGCCTTTTGTTCGCCGCATCTGGTTTCCTATACCAGGTCTATTCTTGCTCAGTGACGCGTAGTTTATCCCTCTCCGGGGGAGAGACCAGTTTTTGTGGCACGTTCCTCTGTCATAATTTCTGTGCTGTTCGACAGAAAGGTTGTATTATTTTTGCTCCTGTTTCGTAAAGAAAAGGAGAAATTTTTTAAATAACTTTCACACACAAGTTTCCAAAGGCCTGTTTTGCACGTTTGGCATCGTCTAGCTACGCGTACGTCGTTATTGTAACAGGATTTTCTTGCTGGCGATAACATCGGTTCAGGCCAGGAGAGGAACATCGCGCCGGTTGAATGTTTATTTTACGGGACTCATTGTCCGTTAGACCGGGTGCTGCTGCTTGCCAGGAGACAACGATTTACAAGTGTAAAATTAAAACGGTGAGAGCATATTAATTGTTATTTATTGTATAGATCTTATTACATGGTATGGGGTTGATAGATAATTACCGCTTACCGGTAGTCATACTTGCTGTTGATTCAAATACATATAATCGACCTCGAATAGTTTGATTGTTGGGTTAATATCGATTGACATTATATATATAATACGATGAATAGCCGATAGCTTCTCATGTCCCCTGTTTTGTTACGGTCGTGTGACTTGCATCATGCGTGCATTGAGATTATAGAGACGCGTGGAGAGAGTGCCGTCGCGTCGCAACAAAAAGTCAATTTGAATAACATTGTTGTTGTTTTTATCAGTCAACACGCGTCTGAATATTGACACATCATTTACTATGAATAGAACCGGATCTATGTGCTTTCCCCAATATGGTGCATGGTATCGATCTGCTAACGGGCAAGGCGTGGGTTATATGGATTTTTCAAATGAAATCGTTGCACACATTGTGTGGGGCGGACTACTACATACATAGTATGTCATAAATCCGTCTTGATCCTCATCATTGGATTAATTTCTTTGGTAATACATTTTTGTATTTTCTCTTTGTATACGTGTATATAGCGCTTGGAGGACCGGTGACATACATACATACACACATAATCTTTATTTATTCACGATACATAGGTCAACTTTACAGCTGTTTTTCACTGAGGCCGTGATAAAGTCAATATAATTAACATTTTATATAATAACTCTAAAATTACATAATATAACATATTTCTTTAATCTTATAGTATACAGTGTAATAAAACAAGATTACAAAAATTGAATTTTAAGATATCGAAAATTACAATTGACACATTTGTTTAAGACGGTTGATAAATATACTAATATTGGGGGAGACTTGTATATTTTTGTCAAGTTTGTTCCATTCAATGGCACCCCTATAAGAAAAACTGCGTTTTTTATAATTTGTTTTAGGTTTAGGAATAATAGCATTAAACTTACTTCTGCGTAAATTGTAATTAATTACGTCATTATACAAAAGTAAATCATTCAAATACGATGGTGCAATATCATTGAGTATTTTATAAGACAAAATATTACAGTTGTATGTCTGTCTACTATCGAGTGGTAACCATTTAAGTTTATTAAGAACTTCAAGACTAGGTGTATCCCAAGCTACTCCACAAATAATACGAGCAGACCTGTTTTGAATAATTTGAAGACGAGATGCTGAAGTTAAGCCACAATTTCCCCATACAATATTACAATACTGTAGATGAGGAAGTAATGTACTATGGCGCTGAATACAGTTTTAAGAATATCATGTGAAAGAAAAGGCTTCGCTCGTTTTAACATGTGTAGACCCTTTAATGCTTTTTTTCGGGTATATTCAATATTTTCATTCCAAGTTAAATTTTTATCAATAATTACACCAAGATGCTTACATTACGACGGGCTCTAGGTATTTGATCGTAGTCTAAATTAATTGTTAACAATAATATAGAAACTCGGACAATCTGGCGTGAACTGGATTAACAAAAATTTAAATTGTATTATAATCGGTCTCGATAATGGTTTTCTTTGTGACCGAGATCGTAGTCTGCATTGGGGGTCAAAGGTATCTTTTCGGGTCATATTGCCGTACCTTGGTTTGTGTAAATATAGAAACTCGGACATTCTGGCGTGAACTGAATTAACAAGAATTTAAATTGTATTATAATTGGTGGTCTCGATATTATGGTTTTCATGTGTGACCGAGACCGTAGTCTACATTGTGAGTCAAAGGTCATCATTTCAGGCTCATATTGGCGTACCTTGTCCGTAATACCTTTTCCAGTTCGTTCGATTGGGCGTAGGCGTGTTAGGTGTAAACTAATAGTCTATGATTATTATACGATCATGATTTTATTTGGATGACGCATCCAATCCAATGGCCTACATTGCCGTAAAAATATAAAAAATAATAAATAAAATAATTCTGGGATCCGGTGGGATACGAAGCCTGTGGTCGGTTCTGTTGGTCTTTCGGCTAGTGGCATTTATAATATGTTGGCGATCTCTTGATCTATAGTCGATCCATCCGAGACGATTCTTCCACTGACGTCACCCAGACGTTCCATTCACTTGGAGAGGAGTCTATTTTTTGTCGAATATATCGATGGGGTCATGGAATCAGTTTATAATGGAATATGGCTATAATAGATAATATTGAGTTAACATGATTCACTTTCACTAAAATCCAGGTTGTACCTCGATATTATGTTTCATTTACATTCCTACTGCTGCCGAGTACCTATTCAATTGATGTGATAATTTATCCAATACGAGTTATCCATATCCGGAACATGGATTATGGTTGTTATTTCTGGCGATGATTCCTTGATGTTAGTCCAATAGTTTCATCTAGATTCAAATTGCAGTGATATTGTGGTAGTCTGACTATCATGTCTATTATCTTTTGCGTCGTCAGTCTGGAGTTCCGGGGGTTGTATTTAAATATCATAAAGTTTTGTTTTGTCATGAAATTTGAGTATGGAAGGCTATGTTTTGTCAGCCATTGCCATCCTGCATGTCAGCCTTTAATTAGACTATTGATGTTGTTGGTATGTTACTATTTTGCTTTCAACTTTACACTGTATTGTCCTTGATCACTGAGTTTACGTATTGTTGGGGAAGTTTTTTACTTTTAAATATAAAATAAAAAATAAATGTATAAAAATAATAGGGCCATAATAATAATTGTGGCCTCCTGCGTCGTGGTAAATCTTCCAAGTTTCCACTTTTGATCGTTTTCGGCTTTGTGTTTTTATCATATGCCGGAATCACAGGTGACGATTTCAATGCCTTTTGATTTCAAATAATGCGCAAATGGTTCGATATTGTTCTCTCTGAATTGGTACACAAGTCATAGCTGCTACGGGTATATGCGTGTATTATAACAATAAGACTCTCTTTATGCATTGGACAGTGTTGTGTACAGTATAGGCACCAATTGATCGCTCTTCGATGAACTCACTATAATAATAATATGCTTGGTTCATAATTATTCGACCAAAGCTAGATCGGTGGCTCTTTCAGACATATGGGTTACTCCTGCAAGTTAATTAACTTAGAAATTACACGCAGTATCGTTTGATTCTGAACTTTTTACTTGCATGGCTGCGCAAGCTGTCGTGTACATGACATTAGTAGTAATAATAGTTCCATTGTCCATTGTCGCCAAGACAAATCATTATGTCAATAATATCATTTACAATTTCTACTCTGCAGTTTGACTTTGATTTTGTGACATGTTTTACGGGGGTATTCGGCAATGACGTCATGATCATGGTAGGGTTGTTTTACGTTAACGATAAATGGGGTGTTGCTTGCTGCTTGTAAGTTGTGCTATCAACGGGCCTTCGGGAGTGGCAGTTGAACATTATTAGATATATGAACTCAGCGATAACAGGCGTTACGTATACATACATGATATAATTATTAATATAATGACTCATTTGCTCATTTACAATAAATTGGATCGACACTTTCTAAGGCCTTACATTATCGGATCACAGGGCCTCGATCATTCAAGGAATTATAGTATTATATGATATGCCTTTGTTTAAAACTGTGGTTATGAATGTACTCTCTAGATCTGCTCCTGCTGTTTTCTTTTTCGATTCTTTTCAGGGAAAGAAGTAGTAGAACTCAGAAGTGGCTGCCATGAATGGTGTATATTTCGGCATCCCACCTGTGTTTCTCCTCCAGTAGGCCTTTGGCTTAGGCGGGGTATCCGGCCTGTAGCATGCATCTGCCGGGGCAGCGTTCTTTATTACCGTAAACAACATTTGATACCTGACGGAGTAAAGTGCAGAGCACTTGTACATTGTACAGCAATACATTTATACAGTGAGTGAGTACGGTTAATAGATTCGCATCCGGCCAATGCACGTCACCTGTACCAATGACGACGACATCACCATGTAAGTGGGCATATAAAGGGCCTTCGTGATTCGTCTGGGTACAATATATATGCAGGATGAATTCACTGCTTTCATATCAGTGAAACAAACAAATCCGATGATTTATGATTTGACTGTCGATCACGATACCGCAGTCAGTAGCCTCAGTTCAAATGCCTAAAAGATCCGCCTATACATTCTCCGTCATCCGGGGCGCTGTCGGTCGGGAAAGTGGCTATCCTCAATGAACAGATAGCATCAATAGCCGAAACAGTGAGCACAATGAAGCTCACATTGGCATCATCTTATCGTAAAATACATTGATCAAATATGTTGGCGACACATGGATCCATTGTGATTCCATACATGACATAGAACTAGTTATTGGACAAAGGGTTTCGTCGCTTTAATATGGTAATATGGGACATACCATACAGGTATGCATGATATTCGAGTATCGCGGAGATAGTCGGCGGTTTGATCAGTGTTTTCCGGTAACTCGGATCCTTATAGCTCATTAGAAAATGCATTCTAATTCTAGCTTAGGACGAATAAATGAGTTGGGACTTGCTGCTGAGTTTTTCAGCACGGACTCTGACGTTTTAACTCAAGTTTCGATTCAACGACTACTCGGAGACCGTCATATAGGTATGTGTATCAAGAACAATTGGAAATGCTTGTTACCATGAGTGTTAACGTCATTCAGACAATTCTGATTATGCACAGTGATTTCAAATTGTGCCACATGAACTTACTAGTCATGATTTTAGCCAGTGAAATCTGATAATAATGGGTGTTAACCCCGGTATCTATCCACGAATGGCGACACGTCAGGTACACCTCATTTAATTGTGTGAAATATACCATTCATTTTTGAATTTCACCCTTGTAATTTAACTCAGATGTGCAAAATGTGTAAATTCCAATGGATTACTGGCAACAATATGGTACGTATTTGATGACGTACTTTTTGGCCATCGTGTGGATTTATATAACTGTCATTGGTTTTACTCTCATGATTTTATACCGAGCTTTCTAGCTGAATGAGGCATCCCGTAATGCAGGCAAGAGATGTGCATTCAACGTCAATAAATATGCTCACAAAGTTTGCCGTGCTATGCCCAACGCTTGCTTCATTAAGCACTCTCATTACTTTCAAAACTATGATCACTCCATGTTCATTTATGACGGGGTACACCCCCTGAAAAAGGCAATCAATGTCTGTTAGAGAATTGGCAAGCTGCATTGTGTCACTTTAACGCAAACCCGGAAGCCAAATGCTTCCCCCCAGAGCCTCTCAGTGGGCATTAGATAGTATGAGGGGTCATTTTTTTTTACCCCCCCCCCCCCCCCCCCCCCCCCCCCCCCCCCCCCCCCCCCCCCCCCGTTTTGTCAAGTTTTCCCTTTCAGGACAAAGTCAAAAACTTGTTTGGCATGCTCTTTGTCTTTGCAATTCAAAATGAAAGATTATTTAGTATAACTAGATAAAATATTTGAATGTCAGCTATAAGATCAATTGAAAATATTAATTACCAATCACGATAAATGTATTATCGGCTATAGCAGTTGATAAAGTTATATTCATAAGAAAAATTGTGATTTGGTAAGAAAATGTGTGATTATTATGAAAATTTGTGAAAGACAATGCGTGAATTGTTTACTAATTTGGAAGATGGCGCCAAGAAGCGCATTTACAATTTGATTGATCAAACTCAGGGAAATTCCATGTGTTATAATTCGGTACGATGGTAAGGGAGACAATTTCAACCTTGCTGATCTCATCTCTTCTAATTTGACAAATTCACACTTAATTTCAGATAAGGTGTCTTCCCAGAATGGAATTCCTCATAAATGAATTAATGTATGTATCTGAATTATAATTTCACACTTTGGGCCGTGGATCCTTCCTGGCGGCAATTGGCATTGAAACTTTTCCGTGCATGGTGGTAAGGGAGAACATTTCAAACTTGCTGATCTCATCTCTTCTAATTTGGCAAATTCACACTTAATTTCAGATAAGGTGTCTTCCCAGAGTGGAATTCCTCATATAAATGGAATTAATTTATGTATCTGAATTATAATTTCACACTTTGGGCCGTGGATCCTTCCTGGCGGCAATTGGCATTGAAACTTTTCCGTGCATGTGTGGCGAAATATATAAAATGCCAACTGCAATTTAAAATAAATGCAACCTTTTAATGAGTCACACAGAGACTCCGCTACATATTGGTTCTTGTCTATCCTCTTTTATGGTGTCAGGTGGTAATGTTTTAGTATCATCTGCAATGTACATAACTTACACATGTATAGGCCTACACGTACAAATGTACATAATTTAGGTTATAAACTGGCATTTTAATTGAGTGGTCTCCATGGAAACCTTTTAAATGGCAGTTTGGTGAACAAACAGGTCGAAATCACTCCTTTTTCAACAATTTCAAAATGTTCACCACTCTATTAGTTTCTAAACACAACAGTTCAATATATATTTCAGTGTGGATGAAAAAAAGAAAGTTGGAGATACGAGGTTTTGAAAGAATAGAAACGAAAAAACTGCCATAAACCAGTCCGTATATCAATTCAAGCCATTTGCAATAAAATCTCACCTCTAGTTCACACATTTGCTGCAAAATATCAAGAAAGTTGTAAGTTTCCCCTCAGCACATGGTCAGCACTTTGTGTTTCAAAACCTCGTATACATATGAGGTTTTGAAACACAGGTGCTGAAAAAGCCAAATTTGTCTGCCTTCTAATTAGCTGTGACAAATAAAAACATTACCATCATTTGCATAATGTCTCTGACATCATGATAAACACACAAAAATCAATTTTGAGGTAAGTTGGAGATACGAGGTTTTGAAAGAATAGCGACGAAATTTATTTACCCAACAACGGGGTTGTTCATAGTTTACCCAACGCTAAATAATTGCCCAACGTTCTAACAGTGTAATAACCTAAGTGGTTACCACTGCGTCGTGAGATGTGGGCAAAGTAGCTCAGCATTTGGGTGTTGATAGAATGAAGAAGTCGTTTATTATTTCTAATTGTGTTTTGGAAAATACGTGTAGTATATAACATTTAGAAACTTGAAGGTCCTGCCTTCACCATTGTTTAAGTTTGTACCTAATAATCAAGCAATAATACTCGATCATTATCTTGCCTGCATACAGGCAATGGTTTCAGGTCCTGTCCTCATAATGACACAATGATTCTCGATCATTACCTTGCCTTGCATTCACACTTCTACAGGCAGTGGTTTGAGGTCCTGTCCTCACCATTGTTCATGTTCGTACATAAATCAAGCAATAATTCTTATTCATCATTTTGTCTTGAATCTACAGGCAATGGTTTCATGTCCTTTTCTCGCCATTGTTTACGTATGTACCTATAAATCAAGCAATAATTCTTGATCCTAATTTCGCTCTTTGTTCATTCACTTAAAGCTTACAGTCTAAGCACCCTGTCTTGATGGGAGACGTCCAAGCTTTCAGCCTACGTACACTCTCTTAGGGAGACGACCAAGTACCCATGTATAGGCACCATTTTTAATGTTTATCTGCACCATTCTTAATGGAGACGACTATAGGCTTTCAGTCTAGGCACCCTCTCGCAGGTAGACGACCAATCCCTCAAATCAAGTTTAGGCACCATTTTGAAATTCAGTATAGGCACCCTCTTGCATGGAGGTGACAACCATTTTAGGTGCCATTTTCCTTAATGCAGACGACTTTAGACCGTTTTTCTACATAGTCCCTGCTATTTAACGGCGACAAGATAACCGGCATTTGAGCTGTACTGTTTCTAGTTTTTCGCAAAAGACGGCTAATATCTTTAAAACCTGCAAGAGAAGGTCAAGGGTTACGATTGCAGTGCATTGTGTGCACATTTTAGAGTCGAAATAGTGTGCAACTGATCGAGATTCTGTGATGGTCAAGACAACTTAACATTTTCAAACTTAATATTAAAATTGTAATGTTTTAATTTAATTCACACCAAAAAGATTGTGTGCTCGCGTTGCAAAATTTCTTCTGTCCCATTGTAGCCTTAAATATTCCGTAATGCCTGTGATAATGTTAAGGGGCAAAAGCGCTTTCGGGATAATATATCATCATCCTTTTCGTCTGAAGAGCAGGCGACTAGAAGTTTTCTCTATGTACGTAGGTCTTCAGCAAGAGTGATTATCTGTCACAGTCGTTCTTGAATCATGCTTTCATTGTCCACTATTACGTGTTGTATATACATGTAGGTCAAATATGATGTACATTGACGACCAGGTCTTCTTTGGGCGACCAGGTCGTGCAAGCCTAACCTTCGGCAATTGGTATATGTAGGTGGCATACATTACTCTTCATCAAGGATTCTCAGCTGGCGGCACTTTACACAGTGGATAAAAGGTGGATAAAAGGCTCTGTAAGTTGGCCATGTCATAAATTGTGGTTTGAAGCATGATCCGTGCGTTATTTAACACTTTCCACCGGCAGGCGTCTGCAGACGACATTCTAAAATTTCACAAAATGTTAAAAATGACATATTGCATTGAATTTCAATACCCTCTTTAGAATCACCATGAGAAAAGCATTGAAAGAAATACAAACAAGCCTAGTCTTGGTTATCCTTGAGGTAAACTTTCCCAAATGCACATCATGCTAAGTCCTGCATATTTTAAGGTCACTTGCGCCCGATGCTATAATAGACCCACAGATACCTGAAATCTGTGCCATAATAGACCCACAGATACCTGGAATATGTGCCATAATAGACCCAAGATACCTGAAATCCGCCACATGGCTGATAGCATACCAATATACCTGGAGTGTTAGGTGAGGACTGCATCAGTTGGCAGTCATCTATACTGTTTTGGATACGCTAATTAATGATGAGGCCAAGGTCTTTTGCTGCTGTAGCAGTATTTGTCAGCTGAGCTCACATAATTGTGGTCTCAAGTAAGGCGAAGTCATCTGCAAAATGTAGGTCGTTTTAGAACAACGGCAGGATGCCGTCTCAAGGAAAGTAATGTAGATGTGTCACAAATCCTCAGTCAAGATCACATGCAGCCTTCTTCAATAATTGTAGTCTTCAAATATTGCAACAAGGAATGAAGCCAGCATGTAATGTACCCTGTTGCACTCCAGTGGAGACAGCGGAGACTACTACCACTGGATAGCTTAGTCAGCATGCCATGCGATTTCAGTTTGCCATACACTTTATCAGCGGCTAGAGGATAAACTTTAGCTGTATACTGTTTCTACAGACATGCAAAAGACGGCTAATATCTTAAAAGCCTGCAAGAAATTTACGGCAGAGGAAGCTAAGAATGTGGTAAAAAGTATGGCATAACACAATAAAGAAAGTATTTTCTTGTGTAGCTGGAGCACTGATCCGCCCTCGTAATCAAACACATGCCCGGTTATTTTGGCCCGGTCGGGCAAGCTATACGAGTGATCAGCGCTGATTAGCTCTGCTCCGGGGAAACTTATTTAGCCCGTAGTTAGGACTATTTACCCTATCAATCGGTAAAATGCGATAAAAACATCCAACAGCACATTTGTTTGCGTCCATCTTGTGTGTTTTTCAGGCATGTGTGCTTTTTTTTTGCAAAACATATGCACTCATTTACAAAACTAGGCAGCACAATTAGTCCTCTTTAAAATACGCAAATTCCCTACCTAATTTACCCATAATGACAATGATCAGTAGAGAGCTACTCCTGGGGAACTATTGCAGTAGACTATAAGGGTGATGAAATGGATGGTTGGTTGGTTGGTTCCTGTCATGACTGACAGCTCGTGACCTCGCAGATACTGCGCCGCAGATGATGATTTTCAGCAAAGGAGTAACAATCACAGAGAGGGAGTCCAGTAATAGATATTATTTGGTCCATCCATCAGGACCAAGATCTGCCTTTCTTTCTCTTCCCTTCAATCATACCTTGCATAATAACCTTCTCTAAGTTGTTACCCTTGCGTCTCGTCGTGAGATGTGACCAAAGTAGCTCAGCATATGGGTGTTCACAGAGTGAAGAAGTCGTTTAGACTATCTACCACCTTAATAATCTACCATCTTAAGAAATAATAGTACAAGCAAAGCATGAACATGATGAAGGTGCATAGAAGGAACACACATGTTAGAAACAGGGTGGGAATAATAGGGATTGAATAAAAATAGAAAGGAAGATTGCATCCGTGCTACGTCCATGATATAGCAAAAGGCTAAAATTCAAATACTAATGAAAATGAACAACAACTCAATTCAACGCTATCCTATAATCGATCCCATCACATTAAATCATCAACAGTTTATTGGTATCTATGATCAATGATACGTCTCATGCTCGTAGCAATTTCTGATTAGCTGTCTAATTTCGCTGAACGCTGTTTCTACAGAGCTCTCACCGCTTTTTAGCCGGCTAATCTCTCTACATTATCCTACTTTTTAAGGATAATTTAAATGATTATCCGTCTAGGCACCAAACATGAAAGATGACTCTTTCAGTCTAGGCACCCTCTTGCCTCACTGTGTACTGGCTATCGATGCTTTTGCATATACCGCTTCTCAATCCTCAGGTATGAACTTTAATTTTGTTTTCACTCAGAAAATGTATTGACAAAGCTCTGAAACTTGCGCTGCAAATAATGTCCGATGTATATTCTTTCGTTGTCAAAAAATGCCTAAATCACAAATACAAACACCTCTGTCCATACTAACATATCATATTTTTACACTGATTTGGGTGACCGTTGTATCCCGGCGTTGTATGGACCCTTTACCTGCTCGTTTCCCAACTGTATGGGATCATTACATTTTGGCTGGCCCTTACCATACCAGTTTGTTCCTGTCATTAGCGTACCTCCCGGGTGGTCATGTGCCACCCCCAACGGCTTTGACCGGGAAGGCCAGCTCAATTGGCTACAGGGCAAAAAACTACAAGCCGTTGATTGGTGAACATTTGTGAAAATTGTTGAAAAGGAGTGATTTTGACCTTTTAGTTCAACCGCCAAAGGTGTCCATGGAAACCACTCAAAACATATCATCAACATATATATAATTGCAGATCATAACATTATAAAACAGGTATTTCTGCCCATAAATGTCTATTTTTGATAGTTTCCATGGTAACAAGTAATAAACAAAGCACAACTGGTACAACCAACCCATCTAATATTATCCACCATGTTATAGAGAACATACTTGTGAAATATCGGGGTATAAATGTCAAATATAGTTGATTAAGAGCAATTTTAGAGGTATTTTCCCTTGAAAATGTCTGTTTTTGATGGTTTCCATGGTAACAAGCAATAACCAAATTACAAATGGTACAACCAATCCATCTGAAATTAGGCAGCATGTGATAGAGAACATATTAGTGAAATCTCAGGGTATAAATCTCAAAAATAGTTGATTTAGAGCAATTTTACTAAATCTACTATGTTTGAATAGCGGCCATTTTGAAATCCAAGATGGCCGCCGCACCATTGCTCGAAAAACGTGGGTTCCTTGATTTTTGAAATCAGCGCTTACTCCTTTAAGCTAATTTTAATTCTGCCTGCCAGTAGTGAACATCTTTTTCACACCCGATTCTCTATAATAGTGTTTTACCAGCAACAGATTGGTGAAAATGGTTGAAAAATGAGTGATTTTGACATATATTTCGTCAAACCGCCATTGAAAAAGTTTCCATGGATACCACTCAAAATTGAAATGCAAATTTCTCATCCAAATTATGTATAATTGCAGATGATACTAAAAGCAATTTCATGATGAATAGATGACAAAAACCTCCAAATAAGAGTGATTTTAGAGGTATTTTTGCCCAAAAACGTCTATTTTTGATGGTTTCCATGGTAACAAGTAATAAACAAAGTACAACTGGCACAACCTATCCACCTACAATTATGCACCGTGTTATAGAGAACATATTGGTGAAATTTCATGGTATGAATCTCAAAAATATTTTATTTAGAGCAATTTTACTAAATCTCCTATATTTGAATGGCGGCCATTTTGAAATCCAAGATGGCCGCCACACCATTGCTCGAAAAATGTGGGTTCCTGGCTTTTTGAAATCAGTGCATCAAAACACCCCTATATGCCAATTTTCATGCTTCCTGCCAAAAGTGAACATCTTGGCCATTTTTTGTTACATATCCGCTCCACTAAAAAGTATTATGAAACAAATGCTGACCTGATTTATCAGATCACTTGCGAAGGATACAATTTGAGAAATATATCTCGCCAATGGATGCATCATGGCTATTTATAATCCTCATGGAGCAAATAAGGACCCTAAATACGAAAGCCAATGATTTAAAAAGTATACCCTTTTTCTTAATTTGGCTTGTTTTGATACCCTATTCACGTTACGTATGTAACGTGCCCCAGCTTGAAAAACTACCCTAATTACGTGATTTCTTGGACACGCATGATACCCCTCTTGTAATGACCACTGAGCACCCCGGGGCTGAGCTCTGGACATGTTCATTATTGCATATCAATTGAAAGCTGATCCGTTCATCTTTCTACTGATACCAACTTTGTAGCAATTACTCAAGCAAAATGCATAGGGATGCAGTTACTGTGGATGTAATATTTATTAATATGCACCATATTCCTTACACACTTTCTCAAGACCTGCTGCTGGCCCATTACACCGTACACGTTCATCGTCTGATACATTCTTACTGCTTAATGGGAAAACATCGTATTGGGGATAAATCATTTTATGTGGGACAGCCTTCCAAAAACATCAGGGAGGCATGTACATTGCCTAGTTTCAAGACAGTTCTGAAGTCCCATTTATTATATCTATCATATTGACTCTGTTTTGCATTGTTTGTTATATATTTTTTGCTTCACGGCGCTTTGATCTCTATGGAAAAGCGTATTATGTATTTAAAACAATTCAAATAGATGTGTGTGCACAAGTAAAGTCGCAATTGTAAAATAAATTTAAAAATAACTTGAGTGTGCCAAAGTGCTACAATCTGAGAAAATATTCCTATCACACATGAATTGACATTTTGGAAAAAAATATGGAATATTGAGTGGGATCATCTGACGTCATTGTCATACCTCGCTGTTTTCTTGACATTTGATCAGGCCTGTGAGTAAGTTTTAGCAATGAATTTCTAGTACATGTATGGATACATACTTACAGGGCTGGAAAAATCCGGCAAAACGGCAAGCTCCTTGCCGGGAAATGTTGCCATCTCGCGGGAAACTCCCCCCCACCCCCCCCCCCCAAAAAAGATTTTTTTTAAAAGATTTTTGTTAAGAGTATAGAGCAATACAGCCGATATTAAATAAAATGATGCACAAAATAGCATCAATTGGACCTTATATCGCAAATTGTTTTAAATTGCCAAAAAAGGTGCACCAAATCGCGCCAATTGCACTCTCATTTTTCAAAAAGCGCTACCATCTCAGGGGGGCACATCCCCCCTCAGACTTCCCCCTGGCGCCGCTTCGCGTGGCGCGATGGTTGCTTCGCAACCACGCAACCATTGGGTTCGCGGGAAACAGCAACTCCCATGCAGGGAAAAAAACATTTTTTCCAGCCCTGGCCTGCATACTTATATATTGTGCGCCATGTCGTTTGAAGCTTCATGTGTATTTCTGACCAATATAAAGAATGTGTAGTATAGTCCTATCTTAAACTCAACAGCAAGTTATCTATAAATATCCCTCTTATTATCTGATTGATTGCATTCATTGTATCGATCTGAACAATATGCACACATTATCCATTGTGCGCGAGTTCGAGTTTAGTTCTACATATAAAAACAAGTTAATGTACAACTATCGCGCATTTATAGTTAAAATCAATTGGACACGGTGAATGTATGTTAATAGAGATTATCATCCCTGCACTAGAAAATCTTTGGTTTTAGTAAGGATGAACAAATCATTTGTAGCATGCAGCAAAACTATGGATTAGCTTCTTATTAAACATACATTGATTATTGCATGGAATTCAGATCATATTTCCTTTTTTGTTGAACTCAAAAAATAAATCACACATTTCTGGAAATTGTAAATATTCATTGGTTTTTTTTCCCCAAGGACTTGAGGCGAATTTAATAAAATGAGAGATACAACAAAACAAAAAAAGTAAGCTCAGCTTGTTCTATTGTGGAAATGTTTGCATGTGGCATCCAATGTTGATGAGGATCTATGGGGAAATTAATTGTTCCAAACAAACAAATTCTCCAAGGCGCAGCACAAATGCCTTCAAGTCTGCGGCCCACAAGGTAGCCCAATTGGCACAAACTGCAAGATTCTTTTGAGGCAGTGGCACACAGGTCAACAGCAGCCCAATGCTATGGTTTGTCCACATATTGGCAACACTGGTGTTTCATCATTGTAAAATACATTTAGAATGTCATCATGGTTATATGATATCACCTTCAAGACATAATAGGAAGATAACATTTTCAAAAACCGTGGGCAGATGCCTTTTTTCTTGGAATTGAGGATGGGATCTCACTTCAAGGGATTTTCAAAAAACGTGGGCAGATGCCTTTTTTCTTGGAATTGAGGATGGGATCGTACTTCAAGGGTAATAAGTGTGACCTGTGTGGGTGTTTATTGTTTATATTAATGATTTGTTTTCTTCTTCCAGAAATAGAGTGTTCCTTTTTTTCATCTGAAAAACCCCACTGACCTTCAAGACATAATTATAGTGAGATAACATTTTCAAAAAACGTGGGCAAATGCCTTTTTTTCTTAGAATTGACAATAAGATTGTACTTCAAGGGTCATAAAGTGTGGTTGTTTATTATTATTAATTAATTGTTTTCCTTCTAGAAATAGAATGTTCTCGTATTTTTGACTGAAACAAACATTAAACAACCTCCACTATTAATCATATAGGGTCGTATTCTTGTATGTATTTAAACACTTCGGAGTTCCTTTAGTATACCCTACCACTGCATATCTTCAATGGGGACTTTTAAAGAACGACCCATACACTTACACAACCATGTCCGGTGCAAGCTGACATGCAGATCGTGCAGTCTTAAAAATATATGTGTATTTGAGGAATTCGGTCGATACCTGACATTGTAACCCATTTGGGCCACAATAAATTGAATACCTGTATACAGTTAATGCACAACGAATCTGGGGATGAGATTTGCAGCGTTGAAATTCGGGTAATAAACATGTTGTTTAAAAAAAAAGAGTCCCATTTAATTTAGACACAATTTTAGTTATTTACCGTTTTAAGCTCAAACTGTGATTAGTACGAGAATACAGCACATCGTTTTTATGACCCCCTAACCCTGCTGTTTGTAGTTCTTGAATGATTAACATTTTTCTAAAAACTAACAATTTTGATCATTTCTACTCCCAAGACAATTTTAAATTTTAGCTGTGCACTGATTTCAGTAAAATACTGGAAAGTGAAAGGTTGGTCTGCATGTACAGAAGGATCTTTATTTATCTATATTTACTGCTAGTATTATTACAAATTCTCAGTAAGAAGAACAAACAAACACTAATTTTGAGGTTTGAGGCATAAAAAAAAAAGTGATTCTGTTCGTTTCTCATAAGGTTGGAATAACTCAATTATTCTCTACACCCATCAGCCTAACACATGGCTTGTTTAACGGTAGCTGATGGGTTTCTCTTTACCTTGTAACCAAGGTCTTAGGCAGGATTTGAAGGTGTGGGTGTGTAAATTTGTGTAAATTCAAAAACTGGGTGTGTAAATTTACGAATTTGTGTACAAAGTATAGGCCCATGTGGACAAAAACTGGGAGTGTATTTACAAATTTGGGAGTGTAAATCACTCCCTACACGGCTGGCTGCCTATAGCCCTTGCTTGTAACATACCTCCAGCTTCCACCAGCTATACTGACACTACACACACTGATGAAGGTGCATTGAAAAATGTAGCCAAACACCAATTCAATTTACTTTATGCTACAAAAGCATTGAAGGTCACATGTTTTCCACGAAAACTAGCAGTACAAGGTACCACCAGCATGCATAAAAGAACTGTACGACAAATGCTGTGAAAGATTGTATTTCTTAAAGGTCAATTAGCTAGTATCTCCTCTGTAAAGACAAATCTTTACTTAACAATCAACTAGAAATACTTGTTGTCGTTGATAACACACAGCTGTAAAGTGTGGTTAAATTAACTGCAGACCAGGCTACATATCAAGTTGATTCAAGGGCAAAGCATTTTAACTAAGTTGAAGCTTTTAAAACAGTAATGAATGTAGTAAGATCTTCAAATTATATTCCTGCTTGATCCCACTTGGGATAGAGCAGTTGGTATCGTAAGTGGATGTCTACGGAAGATTGCAACATTAAGCTATCTACTAAAGATAGCAACATTGAGTCATCTAATAAAGATAGCAACATTAAGCTATCTACTAAGATAGCAACATTAAGCTATCTACTAAAGATAGCAACAATGCTATCAACTGAAGATAGAAACATTGAGCCATCTACTGGAGAAAGAAACATTAAGCTATCTACTGAAGATAGTAACATTGAGCTATCTACTGAAGATAGTAACATTGAGCTATCTACTGAAGATAGAAACATTAGCCATCTACTAAAGATAGCAACATTAAGCTATATACTGAAGATAGCAACATTGAGTCATCTATTAAATAAAGATAGCAACATTAAAACCCTAACCCACAAAAGCTGCAATACCCCAAGATCCTGAGTACTACAAATTACTATTAGTAATTTGTAGTATTTAGGTCTCCAGCTACTACATAAATTAACAAGTCTAGTTGCTTAAAGCACTAAATACTATATATTACTACTAAACAGAAATGAGCCTAAGAACTAAGTACTACAATGTACGAATTACTATGACAGTTAGTATTTTGTAGTTCCTAGTTCTTTACCCCATTTGGTGCAGATAGTATTTTGTAACATTTAGTTCTTTACCCACATTTGGAAAGGGCAATTATATAGAATGTAAACACAGGCAATTTGTTTGGAAACACAGGCAATTTGTTTGGAAACACAGGTAATTTGTTTGGAAACACAGGTAATTGGTTTAAATATGGATCACTGCACTTTGTAGTAGTATTTCTTCCTATGATATGGAAGGTACAGTGTAGGTATTTGATTTAATTTTATTATTTGTAACTGTTTTTGTGTACTTAATTTTTAGGGGAGATGTTTTTTACTCAATTTCATTTTTTCATTTAAAGGTGGTGGTATTCCTTTTTGTTATTATTTTTTTAATTTTCAAGTTTTTTGTAATGACGTTTATTTTGTTGTGTACCTTTTTTATTTTATTTTATTCTTAATTTTTAGGGGGAGATTTGATTTTTCCATTTTATATCCGGTTTAGTTATTTTTTTTAGTATTCAATTATTTTGTAATGCTATTTATTTGATAACTTACCTAAAGAACTAAATGTTACAAAATACTATTGCTCCATACTGCACTAAAGAACTAGGTACTACAAAATACTATCAGCTCTGTTACAATGCTGCCAAAGAACTAGGTACTAAAAAATACTACCGATAGTATTAAGTAGTATCTGGGGGGGTTAGGGTTAAGCTATCTACTAAAGATAGCAACATTAAGCTATCTACTAAATATAGCAACATTATGCTATCAACTGAAGATAGAAACATTGAGCCATCTACTGGAGATAGAAACATTAAGCTATCTACGGAAAATAGTAACATTGAGCTATCTACTGAAGATAGAAACATTAAGATATCTACTGAAGATAGAAACATTAAGCCATCTAATGAAGATAGCAACATTGCGCTACCTACTGAAGATAGCAACATTAAGCCATCTACTGAAGATAGAAACATTAGCCATCTACTATAAGATAGCAACATTAAGCCATCTACTGAAGATAGCAACACTGAGCTATCTACTGAAGATAGCAATATTAAGCCATCTACTGAAGATAGTAACATTAAGCTAACATTAAGCCATCTACTGAAGATGGCAATATTTAGCTATCTAAGGAAGATATAAACATTAAGCTATCGATAGAAGATAGCAACATTAAGGCATCTACTGAAGATAGCAATATTTAGCCATCTATGGAATATAGCAACATTAAGCTATCTACTGAAGATAGTAACATTGAGCCGTCTACTGAAGATAGCAACATTTAGGATTTAAATGTAAATATATTTTCTTTATTGAATTTTATAGTTAAGACAACAGAAATCTTACCCATAAAAATATTATACAATGAATCCTGCAAGTTGTCATTTCTATTTCTGAATGATACTCTGTTTAATAATGATCTGCACATTAAAAGGTAGGTGTTCCTATTTCTGGCCTGATTTTCAACTTGATGTTTTCTATTCTTCATGAAGGGTCATCCTTAAAATAAACATATTCCAAAGATTGAGTTGCATACATGTAACTCCAATGGTTCTTATTTTAGAAGCACAAGTGACATGAAATTTGCCCCAATTGAGTAGTACACAAACTAGCCGGGTGGCTAACCGGGCGGTAATTCTCTACATTTTGGCCTACATGTATAACGTCTAAATGGAACATATATTGCGCCTAAGATTTTACAGAAATAATGAGAAAAATATAGGCTTTCTTTTTGATATTAAAATATGTTGTTGTGAAAAAAGAATCCAAAGCAATCGGAACATATACCTTTAAACCATTCTCATCTACATAAGGCCAAACAAAATAAAAGGTTCGTCTCAAAGCTTGCGCGCGCATTGGTTTTGAAATGCCAAAATACCGCGTCTGAAATGCAGAAAATTGTCAAATCAATTTTTTTTCCCTTACAAATTTTTATTTCGAGTTTTTATTAAAAATATCGGCAGATTTTCCTTTTCTCAAACTTTTACATGACTCAAGTCTTCAAAAAATGCTGCACAATTGTTCTTATACACAACTACATCACAATATTCATTTCAAATAGAAAAAAAAAATATCAGAAAGTCTCAACGGTTGCAAATAGTAAGAGTAAAAATTGCCACACAAATAAAAAAAAAAGGTTAAAAAAAAAAAATTGGAAGACAAAAAACAGCGCGCGTCGCCCGATTTTGAAGCCTTCGCAAGCTTTGAGACAAACTTTTTTTTGTTTGGCCTAAGACATACTCTACACTTACCATCTAAAATACACCATTCTCCATCAATTTCAGTGTGCTGGATGTAAGAATCCTCTATTGTTGGATCGTAGTCCGCCACAAACATCTTCTGAAAGAACTGTATCGTGATGGCGCTCTTGCCCACACCGCCATCGCCGACCACGACTAACTTGTAGGTCGTCAGATTGTCACGTGATATGTCCGGCAAAGCGCTGGACATTTTCGCACAAATGTTTAATAATAGACTATTCCTTTATGAAATAGTGCACTCTCCGGGATTCCTAGACTCTAGTCCACATAGACACAATGCTAGAAATATACACGTCAAGTCATTTTTTGATTGATCTTTTTTTTTGGACTGAAAATAGCATCACAGGATTTCTGTGTTATTTCTTGATTCTACTGTCTCCAAGTAATCTATTCAGAGATCTGTGATGAAATATTCACGAGACAATTCCTCAAGAGATTATTGTCTTTATAATACTCATAATTATCAAATAATGATAAATGAAGGCTTCTGTTTAGATAATCCACATGTCAATACCCTGACTTGGCACTGCCCTAAATTCCATATTGGCTCAACGCAGATCTATATAATTAATGCTCGTCAATTAAAATCCAATCTCTCAGTAATCATCCAATACCGGAGTATACTACTGACGTAGAATACAATGTATGTACAACGCTATATCAATAACCCATTGGGTTTCATATAGCATACACACGGCATATATTGCAGTGGAGAATATCGTCAGCCAGTGCCCCGGTATAGCCAGGCTTAAACATTACTCATTGCTTCTCGGCCTTGTAAGAGGAGCAAGTACGCACACAGTTCAATACTATAGACGGTTCAGGGCCAATCTGTGAGTATTATACAGCAGGTACAATGCAAATCACTTGTTCATCGTGCATGCAGCACAGGAGAGACTGAATGAAGAGGACAAACTGGCACAGCACTGAACAGACACACACTATATCATCACCAAATCTTTTTTGTATGCATCGCACATGGCAATCCTGGAGAGTTCACTCCAAATTATGTGTGGGCTGTTTTTGAGTGCTTTTTTAAAGGGATCTCGTACAGGGATCGTACAGGGATCGCAAGTGGTTTAATAATACCATCTCCTAGGTCACATCAATCCTTCTGTCTGGTTGTCATGGTGATTAGAAGATAATCTGTTTGGATAAAGAAGAGAGATAAAGATTATGAATTGTAATAATACACAAGACATTTGAGCCACACAATATCAAATTTAAAGTGTACATCTCCTCAGGGATAGGGTGGAGGATCAGTACAAGTGATGTATCATGCACATGAATCCTAATTCTATGGACATACATGATGCCCCCCTTCGGTCAATGTACCACTGAATCTTTGGTCAATGTACCACTGAATCTGTGGGGGATCAAATCAAAATGAATGGGAGGCCTGGCAAATTCCCCTCCATTATTCACAAATATTTAGTATGGCGTCGGGAAAAAACACCTGTTCTGTGGGAAAATGGACCTCTCAGTAGGGTCGGTCTTATGGCGTGTTTTTTCTTCTTTCTTTTGATTCTTTTTTTAATAAAAACTTTCATGAACATTTTGATGAATTTCAACAATTTCAAAAGATTACAAAATCAAAATGTTTCAAAAAAATTCGAGAAATTTTCAAAATTGATTTTGTCAAACAAAACAAAATGTTTGAGGGGAAAGATAGGTTGGTAGGGGTTTGAACAGGGTGTTTTATTGTCGTCTAATGAATTGCAAAATGTACACACACACCCACACAGGAGCTACACGCTTTGCCGATGGTATTGAGATTGCCTATGTTCCCCTTGGTGAACTTCTCACCCCCCATGATTTAAGGTTAGGGTTAAGGGTTTAGGGTTGAGGGTAAGGGTTAAGGTTAGGGTTAAGGATAGCGTTATGAATAGGCTTAATTCATCATTAGGGTGAAAGGAGAAATCTGCGAACTTGTACCACAACTGCCACACTTTGGTAATTGTTAGGGTACGACAATTGATACAAAAATTATGTTCAATGAATAAGAAATCTTGAGATAACATGCCGTAATCAAACACAGACTACACAGTCAAATCTTCAATTTTGACATGTTCTTTTACTATGCAAAAGTATGTACAAGTAAGCCCATGGCTAAATGCACCATCATGCAGTGTCACCAAAATGTAATTGATTTTTGTAAAAGCTTTGGGCTGGTGAACGCTGCACGTTTTACCATGGACTATGGATTTACATAGCAAGATGAGAGAATGTGTAGCATAAATTATGTGTTATGCACATGCAAAAGCATGGGAAGCCTCTATAGTTCAGTCAGTTTCAAATTGGCAAACCACCTTACAGGAGCAAACGAATTCAAAGCTTGGGTGTGCAAAACGCTCACATGGTGCAACATGGAACATTGTGAATCATGGAACTGTGTTGCACTGGAAAAATCATAAAGTCGTAGAATCAATCAAGTGTTTTGAATCAGTGGGGGTGATGAGAACAATTGTTGGTTACACTTGATAAAGGGTTAATAAGCCTGTAACGTCGTGCATTGAGCTGTTCTCATCAACCACACTGATCTAAATTAGATAGCCCCGCTGCCAGAATAAATAATCAAAGAAATTTGTGCATAGATATTTATAAATAAAATCCCAAAGTTGAGTACAGTTTTTTTACTCACTATGTAGTCTTGTTTATGAAGTTATCCATTTTACAGAATCTACAGGGTGTGTTAAAAAAGTGTCCCATGCGGGACAAAAATGATTAAAAATACATCCATGTTTTTTGTTTTCAAAAAATATACTACTGGTAAGCCCTATTAGTCCTCTATCAAATACACTTTATTCCATTAAATTTCACCCCCTACACACTAAAAACCTCTGGGGTCAAAAATTGACCCTGACGTGGTCATATTTGACCCTGGTATCAACTATGCACACTACCCTGGCAGGGGTCAAATTGACCCTATTGGATGTGGTCATTCGAATGACCATGTATTTGTGGTCAAACACTAACCACGTTGGGGTAAAAATATTTATAACCATGATCTGTGGTCAATTGAATTACCCCTTTGGCATGGTTACCTTTATTGGGCTTGTGGTTGGGTTTTGCGCGGTCAAATTAAATAAAACAAACTATATATTACTCAAAAAGTGGGTGGCCGAGGTAATTCCCAAATTCAAAGGTAAGTTTTCATAATTCTCAAAAAGATACATAAGCTTTAATAGTATTCGCTTGATGTCCGCACTAGAATATTCTAATTGCATGTCGTATTTGTTAAATAAGCTTAAGTTAAGCAGTGAACATTATCAAGTGAAGGCTAAGCTTTCATGATTATTTACATGAAAACATAACTTTAATTTGGGAATTACCTCAAACAAGTACCAGTTTCTTCCATGGCGAATCGTGACATACGCAGACGAACAACAACATACCCAATTTCGGGGGCTATCGTATTTAGGCTGGTATGCAGAATGCAGATGCACACACGTGTGTGAACATGGTTTCGAAGTGAAAGTCATTATAAAGTTGAAATATTAGGCTGCAAACGGTCACAGCATATTTTTATTTAATTTAGTAAACGTAAACTTATTTGAACTTAGATTTATTCATATATATCTAGATTTCATTGCTATGATAATATCCGGACCGATGTATCAATGTGCGACGGTACTGGTTGATTCAAAATGACCACGGGGAAAATGACCCCAGAATTTTTAGTGTGTAACTCTTGATATATGATCAATTCAGTAACAACAGTGCAAATCCCACTTTGGCCACTTTTGAACAGGAATTGGATTTTCAACTGCAAAACTGCATTCGGTATTCCAATGATGATTTATGTACATCTCTGTATTGTTTAAAATACATCTTATTCAAATAAAAAAATATTCTATAGCTTGTCATGTATGGATGAAAATATGTTTCAAAAATTGTTTAAGATTGTTTAATAACGATTCTAATAAAAGAATTCTCGACTCTACATGAAAAGTGACCAAAGCTGAATTTGACATGCCTGAGTTAAATTAGCTATATAACTTAATAACGAAAGGTACAAAATGGATATTATTATGATACATTAAAGATTGCTAAACATGGCTATTACTATTTTATGTTCAATTTTTATAATTTTCATGGCAAAAAAAAAATTCATGTTTCACATGGGACACTTTTGTTGACATGCCCTGTATAACATAATTTTATATTCTATCTTCTATGTATTCCATTTTAAATAAGCAGGTGTTATTTGGAAATAAGAATCTTATATTTTAAATCTAACATATTTATTCCATGTGCTGTGATTATTTTTCAAAAGTGCAACTCTACAGGGTGTATCAAAATAATTAGGTCTCTCTTTCAGCATGGATTTAATCAGTATTAAAACCACTAAACCATGACCAATTTAAATTCATTGTAAAGTACAACTAACAAAGTTAAAATCTGGAAAAGATGAGCAAAATCAATCATCAATTAAGGAAAGTATGACCAATTAGGCAAGTCAACCCATTTTATAGTATGTACATGTACAATGGTAATTCACACAGTAAAGGTAGAGTAATGTAACTTGAAATTGCAAGATTGCATACTTAAATAGGCTGAAAAGGAAATTCAACTTCTTATCATGGTATGGCAGAAATTGACTTACAAGTCAAATTTCACCTGTCTATGAATGGTTGTAAATGCCCTTCTGTCTATGATTGGTATAAACGCACTATTGACATGATTGGTGCTTTCCTACCACAACTTTCCTACATGCTTTCATACTGAGGCTTTTTCATGGAAACAATGAGCAACATGAACATTGCACATAAACATTCATGCACTAAATTTGTGGATTATGTAGCTATTAATGTTTTGTGCCAGAATGAAAAGGAATACGAAACTTATTGAAAATGTAAAGTATTGAAATGTAAACCATATCATTTTATGGTTTGTATGTGTAAATCCCATTGTACAGACTAGTCAATGACATGGTTTACGCAATTTATGCTAGCGATCTTATTTTTCATTGGAATAATCTCAGTTTTTCAGAATATTATTAATTGGGCTTTACGCTGAACATGAATTGGTCATGGTCCAGTGGTTTTGACAAGTATGAAACCATCATGAAACAGAGTCCTATTTTTTATACACCCTGTAAACCTATATTATTAGCACCCCTTTCTGTTTGTTTTATTAGTGAGGGAGTATGTTTAAATGTAAGTTAGGCTATTTACTATCTTCTGAAGATAGCACACAGTCAGCAATACTGATAGCATACAGAACATCAACAATTATTTTTTGCTCTGCATTGTTCTCCAACTAATAAACTTATTTTATTGTAAGCACTTTGAGGCTTCAAAGATTGATAAGATGCAAATGTGTCAACTCATCATTTATGGTAGAAAAAAGCTAGGAAATAATCTGGAGGGAAATTGGAAGTTGTTCGTCCGAGGCAGCTACAAGCTGCCGAGAGCGACGGCAAACTCTAGGTCAAATCCATGCTCGTGATGTTAACACAGTGGTCATATACTAGTACAGTATGATAATGCAGATAATGCAAAGACATGCTTTGGATAATGTAAGCCATTTCTTAGACTGGTCAGGAGGTTTATGAATACATAAGACCAAGCCTGGAAATAGCACCTGCCCACAGCGGGTTTAGGAGTTTTAGGACCATATTGCACAATACACATATAGCCTTCCATTTAGTTTAACTTGTCATTTTCATCAAGTCAATCATCTTGACTTTTGAAAATTTCAAGAAACTTTCAGCAATTTTGTTTTTAACTTCATCAAATGTAAGTGTTTTGCTGCATGACCCTTTACATAAATGTTACAATTTGTAGGGGGAAATAACAGATATGTTTACTGTATTCTATGACTCTGAAGCAAATCAAAAAAATCAGAAAACAACTCTGTTTCAACCATGGCATTGTGTTTAATTAATGCCTTGGTTTCAATATCATTAAATGTAGATACATGTACTATTTACCTTATAATTAACTTCCTTCCTAAATCGTTGCAATAATAAAGACAAACCACTTAATTTAAAAGTTAGACTTCACTATTTTGCTTAGCAACCTCACTACCAATACCACACTCATATTCACACAACCTATTGGTTATACTTCATATCTCACCTGAACACTGGATACCATGAAATACCGGCAAACAAACCTCTACATCAAACAATAACTGAAAAGATGTGCCAGACCCTGTAAGTTATCATAGAAGCTGAGGAACATATCAAGTACCATCTAGTATAGTCTGTAAATGTTGAAGTACCTCACGAATACAACAGTTTCCACTAAACAAATCATACAGGTAGGATATGCACATTTTCAAGTACCATGGGCGTATTGTATAATCAATGGCCAGCCCAACTTGTATGAATACTGACCAGTAAAAGGGTTTTTTCTTCCTTTTTAAAACAAAATTTCACCAACGTAGTACCTATGCTCACTAGACATTGGGTTATGGTAGAGTGGAGGCCCAGTATTGCCATGCAATACGGGCCATGCAATATGGGCCTGAGCAGACTAAACTACCATCAAAAGTAGCACAACATTCTTAACCATTGCATATTAAAGGTAGATGTTCTGATTACTGGCCCGATTTTCAACTGAATGTTTTGTATTCTACATGAAGGGTCATCTTTAAAATAGTCGGATTCCAAAGTTTGAGTTGCGTAACTCCAATGGCTCTTATTTTAGAAGCAAAAGGTGAATCTAGTCCAAGTCTCCATTTCTCGTCCAGGAGACACATGTCCTTATTGCATATAAATTGATTGCAGCGCATAAACATTAGGGCGGGGCGTAAATAGGGAAGGTATTTTGTTCAAATCGGCCATGGTCAAAATGTATTCCACTTGAAATTGGTGTAGTAAAATTAGGTTTCGACCTAGAACAAATTGATACATATTTTTTTCAGCTCAATGCATTTCTATAAGGTACCCATAATGACAACTAAAAGTCTGAAAATATCAGAGTGTTAGAAATATGATAATATGCATAAACTTAAAATGGCCGCCGTAACATGTAATCGGAAACATTTATTTTTGTTTGGCCATATGAGTACTGTAAAATATTGTGGGTACCAGAACCCCCACAAATATCACACAATCTTACTCATGAATAAGCCCTTTTAAGATAACAAAACCAAGTTCCTATGGTCTGATAGTTGCACAATAGCCATAGGGAATTACACTTCGCTGCACATGCCAAAGAAAAACATAAACATTACAAAACTGAGAAGCCATTCATGCATACTAGTAAGTTTTTGAACAAGACTTCAGCAACAATGCAATTATATTCGCTAACTTATAATATTACTCCATTCATACCGGCAAAAACCTTTTCATAATATTACTAAAACTATGAATTACTTCACAACAAGTAGGCTACTATGTACTAGTACATGTATGTAACTGGCATGTATTTTTGTGATTCCTTGTTTGTTAAATGTGCATGGACACAGTACTGGAGCCCATTTGGATATATGATATTTCACTATTTTGAATTGATTACTGATTACATTGTAGCAGCTTATTTAGTTTGGTTACCTCTTGTAGATATACATGAATGCAGAGATAAATCAAACAAAATTATTTTATCTCAAAGTGATTTTAGTTCCTAAAATTGCCTCTTTTCAATGAAAAATTGACTAAAAATAGCATTAAAAATGGGACAAATTTTAACACCATGAATTCATGAATCAATCAACAGTATATTTATATTCAATTTCCTTGGATAAATGTTGTGCTATAGTGGTTCATTAAGGATTGAATTAGCACATAAATACAGACTTGCTTTAAAAATGTTCCTAAATCTCATGTAAATCAACAGATTTGCACTCATCTTATGTTGGTAAAATTTGGTGTCCACCTTCCTGTAACATATTAGTGGGATAACTATACCTTTTAAACGGAATCTACACATAATTATTATGGTACTATAGCATTTAGCATAACTCAATCCTCCTCTTCATACAACTTATTCTATTCTGCCGATGGCGACCTTGTTTATCATTTTGGTGTCCACCTGTTACCAACATAAGATTTTGCCTCTTCAGAGGTAAAATGATCTTATAACAGATAAGGGCAATTAACTCTATATCAGTTATATCGGACTTCACAATGTGTACCAATATACCAAATCATAAATGGAAATTTGTATCTAGTTTAAAAAAGAAGTAATTCTACTGTATTGCTGTGTGTGTAATTACGTTAAATGGTGTCCACATATTAGATGTTACTTACGTTAACTACAGATGGGTAAAATGTTTTAATGATTTGAAGGCTGAATGGATTTAAGTTAAAATATACACTTTAAGAATGTTAAACAATTTGCATACAGCAGAACAACTTCCAAAGTTCTTGATGTACCAACTGTCATGCATGACATTTAACGTTAGTAACAGGTGGACACCAAAGTTAAGTGTTAGAAACAGTGTCCATTTAGCAAAATTTGGTTAACTACTTCAAATATCTATATTTTTTAATGTAATGAGTTGTAATTGGGTACTTATGAGTCACTGGTACTAAAGAAAAATCAATGTATAACTATTGCACTTAAATACCCCTTTGGTTTCATTTTCTTGACCTATATGGTGTCCGCATTTGGTGTCCACATGTTACCAACATTAAATTATGGTGGAAGACCTTCATATAAATGCAGTATAAATAGACATTTGAAGAATTAAGAATATTCTATCTGAAGTACCAAACAGTTCATATCAAATACTAGTCATTAAGTTGCTTCGCTGCCACCAAATCATTGTTTGTTGGCAAATGTAGTATTTAATCTTACGTTGGTAACGATGTCCATGTTGTAAATTAGCGACAAAATAAAAAATACTTCACATTTTCATCCACTTTTGACTTTACCATTAAAGAAGAATGTTGCCAGCAGCAAACTCACATAGCTACCTCCATATTCAACAAATAAGTTCCTGTTCACTATGGTGATGATTACTGCTGCTTTGTAGAAAATCCGCTTAGAAAGTTATCTTTTCTTTGCTATTTTCCAGTTTTGAAATGTTCATTCTATTAATTCTAAAGTAAAATTACTGCCCTCTAACAAATTTAATTTTCCAATCACCATGTCCCACTTTTGGTAGCCAGTATTGTGTCCATGCACAAATAGCAAAGTTGGTACCATATCTTTTATCTTCATGATATAAGGTTTCAGAAAAAAAATACTTCAATGTAACTGAAATGCATATCAAATTGTTCCTCTGGGAGCAAAAGGATTCAAACATGTATAGTTTGCCCCATGTCTGTTGTTTTGTAATAATATAGTTGTCAGGCTTATCAGGCAAAACATAAAAAGGTAGTTTTTATGGGGCTGAAATTAAAGTCAGTCCGATTATTTCAACAAATAATTTATAAAATTGTTTTTATGGTCCCGGGCATTCTTGAAATGAGAGTTTTGTAATTTCATAAAGTACTTGATGTGCCTCATACAGGAGTCAAAGTCAAAATGTCAATATAAAAGGGACCTACGACCCTATCTATTAGAATGAACTGTTGAAAATGACATTTTTGGCATCCTTGTAAACAATTTCAGATATTGGCTAAGAGGTCTTTTGCTTGACCTTAAAGGTTTGAATGACCTGACCAATAATGTGGCGGAGTTGTGGAGTAGGGCTTCCTTCAGCCAGTGGCAGCCCCAGACTTCCCCTCCCCCCCCCCCCCCCCCCCCATTTTGTTCCCGAACAATCGAAAATGTTGAGTTTTAATGTCAAAATTACTTAAAATTAGAAATTAGCTTAAAATTGGTCTGATGTCTAATTAGTTTTAGGCATGCTACACAGCGCCGGTACTACCGGCTTGTCTGGTTTATGGTACACATAGGTTGAAGCCGGCAAACCGGCGCGTCAGGTATAAATGGTACACACCCAGTCGGGTTCAAAGGGTTAAGGCATAGTCAATTTATCGTAAGGTGAGACGTGGACATGATTTTACTTATAAATAGTGTTGTGTTATCCCGTGTTTTTTCTCTTACGTGACACGGGTCATTCTATACGTGTGTGTAACGGGTACCCGTATCCCGTAAGTCTCACTCTACGTGAATTCCCTCAAACACACCGGGAGTAGAATTCAAGCCCAGCAATAACCTGCATAGTGCATTAACCAAATGTAGCATCGCGAAATGCGAAACACTTTTGAAGACTTTGCGATGCTAATGCACAAATATTTAGCAAAAGTGCGACGCAAAAAGATTCCCTACTTGATCTCTGATCACGTAGCATCAAAGCCAAACCTACAAAGATTGAGTTTCATCTTCAAATAACTAGAAAAAGTATCGTAAATCCTGAAGTATTGGCAGTTAATATTTCGTTTTCGTCCGAGTTAAAAAAAACCATTGGATTACACGTACCTGCGCAGCATTTTTTCTGTCGGTTTAAAATCGGTACAAAATGGCGGATTTGTGCGCAAGTCAGAGAATTTTATAATCATGACGTCACTGTTTTGATGCTAGTCTTGTTCTCATGTCGCCGAGTGTTACGATTTGAGAACGGTCGCATCCATCTGGACATTTTAATATTTCGGTGCACCATGGGCACAAAAGGAATCGTATAACAATGGCGCTTTTGTATTTCCATCGTGACTCGAGCGATCGAAGTGCGGCTAATAATCCATTAATTTCCTTGTATTTCCTTGTGTTTTATTATGAAACTGTGTTAGTTCAAATTGTAAAATCTAGTTTGTGTTTTCGTATACTGTGTTTTGCTTAGGCTAGTATAATGTAATTTCCAGTTTCCCGTTTCCCTACCGACCCAACTTTTCAGTTTTACCAAAACTTTCATTATTTTGTGCAAAATTACATTTTCTGACAAACTTGAATAAAAATCAAAACTTTTAGTGGCTCAAAATACCAGGCATATCTTCCTGTTGATTTTAAGGGATTTTTATGGCAGTGGTGTCATGGTATGGTTGATAATGAAATTGTTTGCATTACCTACTCAGATTTCAGATGTAATTGACGTTGCAATATTTCAGACAGATTTGTTGACATTTTCAATAACACATAGATCTACAAATGCTTCCTTAATTGTTTTTCAAAGTGTTAAAGTGTTAATTGAGGTGTAATATATACAAATATACAAGGTAGTTAGTAGTTAACATCCCTTTCAGGTGCAATAATGAAATTGAGTGAAATAATGAATAATGAAAAATGAAATAGACACCTACCCACTCTTTTAAAAATATGAAACGGGAAACTAGGAATCATATTTCATTAGCCTTACGGGCCACGAGTTATACGTGCGTTACACGGTCGAACCGTGTAACGGTCGCGTGCCTACTTATAAATTTATACACAATGCAAACTTGGATTTAATGTTCATTTAATGTGACATATTATGATGAATGTACAAGACAAAATCATGTAAACAAGTTACTTACTTTACCAAGATCAGTTCAAAAACAAGAATATTCTCAATCTCATGGTATAGAATCTTTTTTCGTATGACTACCTCGAGATGCATTAATAAATAAAAGGCCTGTGGTTAGGCATTTTTTTTTATCAAGCCATGAAATTTCCGCCATTTATTGCATACGTAACTCGAGGGGGGAGGGGGGGTAAAAAGTTAATTTTGGACGACCCCCAACTAGTACCTGCGAATCTATGTCATAATGCTGGACATCCTATTCCTAGTACGATGCTACACGGCTGTTTGATCCCACATAATTTGTCTGTTTTATTCTGAGAACACCGTAACTTGCTGGTCCCGTTCTGGTTTTAACTGATTCAATTACCTGAATATACTGGCCATCTTTTGTAGAAATTTCAGAACATTTGTTGGTGCCATTTCTGAGAAATAGAGCATTGAATATTATTATTTACTATAATAGCGCCCTCATCGGCCACATTTCCCATAGAGTTACATGTAAAATGTGTGTAAAGTAGAAAATGCCGATAATTTAAAAAGGGCTGTAACAATTTTCGTGAAATTTTCACCGTATACTCGTATTCATTAGCACTTCCTAAATCAGGTCAAACCATAACTGGGGCACTATGTAATCTTTTTTCATTCCATAATTTTAATTATAAATCGGACAGTCAAACAGCCGTGGCTAGTCCAGTACCCAAATCTATGATGGGGGGGGGGGGGGGGTGGGGGGGGGGGGGGGGGGGGGGGGGGGGGGGGGGGGGGGGGGGGGGGGAGAGTTAGAGACATTGCGTCCCAATACCGTGTGAAAAACTGCAATTTTCCAACTAATTTGGCTGTCTTCCTTTCTTCTTTCTGTCCGTTTCCTTTCCCTTTTCTTCCCTTTTTGTCTCCTCTTCTCCCTTTCTTACCCTTCCTTTGCCTTGCCAATTTTCTTCTGCCTCCCGATTTCCCATTCAAATTTTCTTTCAGGGGGGGGGGGGGGCATGTTGCCCTCCTTGCCCCCATCTGGCTACGCTACTGGACTTTTCTGAACACTTTTGCTAGCTCTTATTTCGTAGCAATGCCATGAATAGATAGAGCACATTCAAGGACAACTTTGAGTCTCCAAAAAGGTGATTGGGACAAAAAACTGAGGATTTTCAGGTGACTAAAATAAGCGCCCTCTATTCATGATTTATTTTAGAAAGTAGATTTTCTTGCAGATTTACATTTCTGATCATAAATCGTACATACATTCCAAGTTACAAAGCGATATGATTCCTAATTACCTCAAATTCATGGTTTTAGAGTGAATTTAGACTAAAGTAAAATAAGTTGTCGGTCTTCTTCTTCTTCTCGTGTCCACGGCACGCAGGATCAGATGGTCCTTGTGCGTGGTGGTGACAGGATTAGTTCAGCTTGTACAGGCTTGTACAAGCTTTATCCCTGGCCGCGTGTACGAATACGGACGCTCCTGTCATGACCTAGAACTGATGTACAGACACAGACCGGGATGATCCCCTACTCTTTACGAAGGAGTCTGTGACCTTTTAACGTGCTCGGGGATAGCTCTTCCGATACACGGGACCAACATTTCTACGGTAATCCGACAGTTTATTTTCACTCTATAAACCATGATTTTGAAGTAATTAAGAATCGTATCGCCCTGTAACTTGGAATGTATGTACGATTTATGATCAGAAATGTAAATCTGTAAGAAAATCTGCTTTCAATTTTTTTTTTCGATGTTGAGGGCGTTCCCTGGAGAGATCACATAATATACCTTTAATGGTTCCCTTCAACAGAGTGCCTTTACCAGATACCCAAATCATCACATAGATTTCTATTGAGACTATAGTAGTAGTACTAACTACTAAATCAAAACAAAGAATTCTCGATCAAAACATTTATTCCAGTCACGCCAGCGTTCATCCGAATTCTGAACGCAGTGTGATGAGCCCTTCTTGACAACCATGCCACAACGCGTTCCGGCGGGCGTAGGCCTACTTACATAATTGTCCAATCACGCAGCGTGGGTCTTGTTGATTAGGGCCGCGATGGCAAACAATTTCGCACCGTCAAAAAAAATCGCACAGTACATGTACTATATGTACAATTTTGCCTTATATTTGACTATTTTAGCTGAATATGCCCACACAAAACAAGTACCCCGCACGCAATCTCGGTTTTTTTCCCTA